>PVKZ01003399.1:0-135454 GCA_004027375.1 Macroglossus sobrinus
CCCACAGGGACAGGTAGTACTGGTGGTCGGCTGTGACCCAGGCCGGGCTCAGCACAGCTCCCAGGTCCAGACACAGCGCCAGGAAGATGCACACCAGCCCCACCAGCTTCAGCGGGGTCAGTACCGACACGCGCACCTCCTCCATGCCGCTGCCCGCCGATGCCATGTCCCGGGCGCCGCAGCCGGCTGGCCAGCCGGGAGCGAGGATGCCAGGCGGGTCTGGAGAGCCGTGAGCTCGACCTCTTTAGGAGGCAAACAGCTCAGCTTTGCAGCTCACGCTTCCCGCTGGTAGGTGGGTCTTCAGAAGCTGGCAGGCGGGTGGGTGGGGGAAATGGTTGGCAGCCAAAGCCACGCCAAGCCTCCTGGGACCTTTGCGCCCTGCCTGTGCCCGGTGTGCTCTGCCCTGCCCTTTCTTAGCTGCAGGAGCCAGCACAGAGAGGGGCAGGGCGGCAGTCCGCACATGGGCGGGTGTCAGGTACCTACTTCCAACGCCAGAGACTGAAGCCTCCCTGCCTTGCCTCTCTGCCCAAGGGCTCAGAGCGAACCTTCTCTCTTCCTATCCCCCCACCTCCGCCTCAGTCTCTGCAGGTCTCCCCTCTCATATATCTTGTATAAGTGGAAACATACAACACTTGTCCTTTTGTGTCTGGCTTTTATTTTACTTAGCCTAATTGTTGTAGCATGTATCAGAATTTCACTCCTTTGTCAGACAGAAAAAGTTCAAAATCACATGATATCAATTATATGTGGGATAGAAATCTAAAAGCAACAAATGAACAGGACAAACAAACAGAGACTCATGGACATGGACAATGGACTACTGGTTACCAAAGGGTGGGGGGAGGGGGCAGATAGATGAGGGAATTTAAATCATTTCTTCAATTAAATAATAAATTTCATTACTTTTTAAGGCTGAAAGATATTCACATATATATGATATATATATAATATTATATATATATATATATATATATATATATATATATATATAATATTTTGTTTAGTCACCTGTCAGTGGACATATGAGTTGTTTCCACGTTTTGGCTATTGTGAGTCTTGCTGCTTCAAACACTGGTGTACAAATATCTGCTTCAGTCCCTACTTTTAATTATTTTGGGTATATATCCAGAAATGTAGCTGCTGGATCATATGGTAATTATATTTTTAATTTTTTGATAAATCACTATATTGTTTTCCACCAGGAGTACACCATTTTACTTTCACACCAGCAATACACAAGGGTTCCAAGTTCTCCACATCCTTACCAACACTTATTTTCTGTTTTGTTTGTTATAATAACCATCCTAACGAATGAGAAATAATATCTCATTTTAGTTTTGATCTGCATTTCCCTAATAAATAGTGATGTTGAGCACTTTTTTGTGTGCTTATACATGAAATGTCTATTCAAGTTCTTTGCCCATTTTTAAACTGGGCTTGACTTTGTTGTTCAGTTTTAGGAGCTTTTTATATACTATGGATATTAATCCCTTATCAGATATGATTTGCAAAAATTTTCTCCTATTCTATGGGTTACTTTTTCACTCTCTTGATAGTGTTCTTTGATGCATAAAAGGCTTTTAATTTTGATGAAAGCCAGTTTATGTAATTTTTTCTTTTGTTGCCTGAGCTTTTGGTATCAGATCCAAGATCTCATTGCCAAATCAAATATAAAGGTTCCCCCTGTGTTTTCTTTTGAATTTTATAGTTTTAGCTTTTATGTTTAAGTCTTTGATTCATTTTGAGTTATTTTTTTATATATGTTATGGGTCCAGCTTCATTCTTTTGCTGATGATTATTCAGTGTTTCCAGCACCATTTGTTGAAAAAGACTGTTTTACTCCCCAGCACTATATAGTTTTGAACTACTAAACTTACTGACTACTTGAGAAATTATGAGGAAGGAATGCTGCATTGTGAAGAGTAAAGCCTTCCATGTCTTGCTTGCCTCATTAAAACCCATATTTATCCCCTATTTTTTTCTCTCAGTCCCATCCCTCCCACCTCTCCCCACCTGCTCATTCAGCAGATTCCATCCCTAGTGCTCTCAACTTCGCTGCCCAAAGTGTTGTCCAAGGATGCCAGCCATACTGGATTCACCTGGGAGTTTGCTAGAAACTCAGATTTCTGGCCTCTCCCCAGACCCACTGACTCAAAATCTGTAGTTTAACAGTATCATGTACAAGTTAAAGTTTGTACAGGGAGATACCTGAAGTCCTAGAAGACTAAGTGAGAGATAATAAATGTCCAGCCACCTGTGCTTTCTAGTACAGATTTTCTTTATAGTACAATATTTTATATGTCATTTATTTATATATCAGAACTCATTTAACAAACCTATGTCTATTCAATTAATTCAGCAAACTAATATTCTCAATGTCTCTGTAAAGCAAGCCAGCTGATGCCCAGGGCATATTTAACACCCAGGGTTAGTAGGCTGCTCTACTGTAAGCCCACTCCCACATAGAGATGAATGTTTACCAAGGATGATCTGTGTTTGTTGTGATATCTGTTTACAGTACTTGTACATGTTTTGATAATTATATATTTTAATTAATACTTAAAAGCAATACAAACAATATAAGAGAGTAGCTTATATGAAAACTTTGGTATGAATATGAATACTTTGGTATGATTCCATAAAGGTGAGACAGTTTTTAAAAATTGTCAAGTTAAATGTGGGAAAAGCAATGGTAAAACTTTAAATAATCTGAAAAAAATCTAGATGGAGTATGATTCCAGGTTGACTTCTCAGGGTCTGAGTTGTTTTTTTACTTAAAAATAATGGAATATATATACATATGTGTGTATGTGTGTGTGTATGATGTATTATTATATTGTTTCTTAAATTCTATATAATTATATTAACCAATGTCACCCCAATATATTTAATTTAAAAAGTAAAATTTAAATTTTAAAAATTATGGAATAGACAATCTGAAAAGACCTATATAAAGAAATCAAATCAATAATTAATAACCTTCCAAGACAGAAAACACCAGGTCCAAATGGAGTCACTGGTGAATTCTACCAGAACATTTAAAGAATGAATTATATAAATTTTCTAAATTTCTTCTAGAAGATAGAAGCTGAAGGAATACTTCCTAACTCATTCTGTGAGGTTAGCATTATCCTAATACCAAAATTGGACAATGACATTACAAGAAAAAGAAACATCAACATCTCTCATGAACATAGATCAAAACATAGAACAAAAATCCTCAACATAATAATAGCAAATCGAATTCAACAGTGGATAAAAAAAAAATTAGGCACAAAGATCAAAATGGCGTAGGTAGATCCTTAGAGGATTTTACATCCAAATCACTATAAATATTGTAAATGATCTCTTCCACTCTAGAGAAGCAAGTCTACATCTAACAGAATCCACCTCTGAGCAAACTGCCAATCCTGAAACCATCTTGCCTCACAATCACACTTTTTTTTTATTATTTAAAGAAAGCATAATTACAAAAAAGAGTATATTAATTTAACCAATAGCAATTAAATGGGTGATTGTGTGTTAAACACCAAATCTAGAACAAAATATTCTCAGTACCATCAGAACCCCCTAGATGCTTCCTATCTTTAATCTAGATGTATTCATGGTTCAAAATTTATATTACTTATTTTTTTGATTTTTATATTTTTAACACATAAACAGTTTGTTATTTAGTTTTACCTCATTTAATGCTATATGAATATAATCTTGGTGCAAGCCTTTTTCAGTGACTCTTTTTTTGAACTTCATCCATACTGATGCATGCAGCTGCTGCTCATTAATTTTTCTGTTGTATAATATTTCAGTGTATATTCATACAATGAATAAATATTAGTCTACTCTCCTATAGGAGGCCATTTGGGTTGATCCTGCTTTTTTTTTCCTTTCAGAACGATATTGTTAAGAACATTCTGTAAGCACTGCTTAAGGCATATGTGTAAATGCTATGTACTGAAGAGTGGAATTGTGGATCATAACATATGCTATTATTTACTTTTATTGGAAAATACTGAACTGTTTTCCAATTTATACTTCGACCAGCACTGTGTGAAAGAGAGTTCTGGTTGCTCATCTACTCATGAACAGCTGGTATTTTCCAAATATTTAATTTTTGCAGGTTTTTTTTTTTTAGTGTTTGGCATCTATTATGACCTTGGGACTAGCAGATTGACAGAACAGTGATTTTTCAAAAATCATCCTATTTCTATTTACTAAGGAGAGTCACTATTGTGGCCTCATTCCAGTTTTACAGTACTCCAGCCTACAAAAATATCAGCTAGTAATTCTGTGTGGAAATTCCAAATTATTTGATGCTATCAGAGCCTGATAATTTGAATATTTCTAGCTTAAAGGAGTATTGCCAGAAGATGGCATGAATATACTAAATAGAAATGTAAAATATATATATATATTTAGAGATACTTTCCTGGTTAAGGATTATAGAGAGCATTTAAAATTATAGTGCGCAATCCAATTTTAGTTTTTCTCTACCTAACTTTTATTCTCACAGAGACTGGATTCCTTATACAATATAAACATATTCTTTTTATCTACATTAACACCTATAAATGCAATTTTTAAAAGGTAAAAATTTGTTTCAGTCTAGAGTCAAGAATCTGGAAAAATAAAATTCTTATTTCAGTTGAGTTTTTTCAATATGAAATATCTATTTCTATGTCACTTTAATGTAAAGAAACACTGATAAATATGCTATTATTTAAGGAATAATTAGTAGCATTGCCTTTTATGCAATAATTATAAAAAATGTTTTGATCACATTCAAGAGAAATGTGAATAATTCTATGCAGTGCCATTTTATAAATACTTTATATAGTTTGATAACACATTATTTAGAACCTTCTTCAAATATGGAAAAAGTAAAAAAGGAAGCCTCTTAATGACTGACTTAGACTTAAAAGTCTATGCTGTCATTATTCAAGTGTCTTAAATAATTTCTAATGATACCTTAATTAAAATGCAACCGCCATGTCTTATTCAGTTTTGCCCTCAAGCAGGAATAGAAAAGATCTACAGCACTCAACCTAGAGTAAGCATCACAGCATAGAATTGTTAGGTGCAGTGGTAGCAAGAATTCCAGAGCATTAACTGCTATCAAAGTCTAGAATATTCTGTTATTAATTATAGATTAATAATAATAGGGGATGCAGTAGGAAGGCATTTATGACAGATTTTTTAGATAAACCTTTCAAATTAATTTACTGCTATTAAACCTAACTTAAAAACGAGTGCCACCTATCATTGGAAAATGGTAAATTTCTAACCACATGTGGCATTTTTCTCTTTTCTGGCACCTTGATGGAAATTTCATCTTAATTCTGCCATTGAAGATCTATGGAACACAATAACCACTTCCAGAAACTACAATGAGGAGAAAAGTTCTCACTGGTTTCTCCTGCAGGTAAGAAGTTCAGTATCTTAGCTCCCTTTGGGCGGATGGGGTGGAATGGAGGAATAAGGTGAGGTAGGGGTTGATACTGCCTAAGCTACCAGTCAGAAATTAAATTTGAGAAATTTAAGAATACATTTTTGTTGTAGATCCTCTCCTCCTTCATGCCCGCCATCTGCTTTTTATAAAGAGACTAAACCATTGACTAAATGCTTGAGCATGTACCATCAGAAATACCACATTTAGGTAAAATAGGATAATACATTTTACATAATTTCAGAAAAAAGAAAAAAAAATAAAAAAGCTCCTACAGTACTTTAGTGAACACCAATCCAAAATTTGACAAAAGAAATGTCACATGGAAAAAGATCTATTTAATAACATAATCTCTTTGTAAATAGGAGAGAGTTGTCTAGACAATGTTTCCATGCCTTGTCGGTTCTCACTTGTGTGTGGAGAAAGCAAAGGAAATAAGCATCAGGCCTGGATCTTAGCTGCTCTCCCTTTCCCTACCTCTTCCCCCATCTATAGATCTATAAGGAGCAGCTCCATTGGTGGAAGCTGAGATATAGTTCTAAGGCTCACTGATGACTGTGTGTGTATGGGTTTTCCATATACAAAAACTCTTTTTTAAAATTAATTAATTATTTTTATGGTAACATTGGTTAATGAAATCAGGTAGGTTTCAGCTAAACATTTTAACAGTAAGGTATATATATTTACATTGTGTGTTCACCTCCCATAGTTAGATTTTTTTATTGTCACCATGTATTTGACCCCTTTTACCCCTCTACCTCCCTCCTCCTTTCTCCCTACTATCCTCTGGTAACCACTAGTCTATTGTTCATGTCCATGAGTCTCTGTTTATTTGTCCTGTTCATTTGTTGCTTTGAAGTTTCTATTCCACATATAAATGATATCATGTGATTTTCAACTTTTTCTGTCTGGCATATTTCGCTTAGCATGTTTATCTTGAGGTCCATCCATGTTGTCGCAAATGGCAATATTTCATTTTTTTCTTATGGCTGAGTAATATTCCATTGTATTTCATAAATGTACCACAGCTTCTTTAGCCAATCATCTATTGTAGGACATTTTGGTTGCTTCTATGTCCTGGCCACCATGAATAATGTTGCCATGAACATTGGTGTGCAGATATCTTTTCAGATATGGGTTTTCAAGTCTTTGGGGTAAATACCCAGTAGAGGGATTTCTGGATCATACAGTAGATCAATTCTTAGTTTTCTGAGAAATCTCCATACTGTGTTCCATAGTGGCTATACTAATTTTCAGTCCCACCAGCATATACAAACTAAAATAGTTACTAAGGCAACAGAACATGTTTACCTTCTAAGAAGCAGAAGAATCAGTCACAATCTGTCGGAAAACAACTGTTTGCCAAAGAATGCATCCAGAAGCACTAGCCTTTGTTTAATGTTATTCAAATTTGTTATTGATGTGTTATTCAAAGGAGACGTGGGATAGCATTGATTCATTAATACTGAGAAATACTGGTACTGTACTAGGCTCTAAGTATACTATGCTGAATGAAATATAAAAAGCCTCTGCAATTCCATAGTATACTGTCTAGGGGAGACAGACAAACAAATTATCACATAAATAGACACAATTGAGAGCCATGATGAGTACTAGTAAAGTATGAGTTTGTTTTGGTAAACTGTACAGGGAACCTAATTTCCATTGAAGACTCAGGAGGGCCTTTCTGAGAGGTAATCAAGTCCTCAAGGATGAGAAGAAGCCATGCACAGAAAGGGCTAGGAGGAAGATAGACAAAGGTCCTGAGGTAAGAACTTGGTGTTTGAAGGAATGACAGAAGATCAGAGTTAGTAGCATAGGGAGTACATCCACAGGGCAGTAGAGGTTGAAGAGCTCATAGAGGAAGGCAGAGGTCAGCTCCCAAAGGATTCAAGATGCTGTTTTGGATGTAATGGGAAATCCTTGAAAAATTTTTGAGAAGGGATGGCATGATCCAAGCGACAGTTTTAGGAGATCGCTTTGCAGTTTACACAAAATAGATCTGTTGGGGAGGGGAAAACTCCCCTTCTCCTCTTAGTTCTCATGGCTTGTCAAATAATTAAAATGACATATGAGATTAATAGGAGGAAACCAAATTTAATATGTATGAACAAAGAATACTATTCTGATTCTTCATCTATTCACTGCTCAATGAGTAAAAACTGGCAGAATTTCCTCAGGGCAAATTGGGGATAATGAGTTTGCTCCCTCTGTAGCCTGTATTTCTTCATGAGTCAAGTGATTTCTCTGAAAAAATATGATTTAATAAATCCTCATTTTTTTGTTTGAGCTATTTTATTATGGAGTTGTAGAAAATCTACTGGAAATAATGTAATCAAAACAACACAGGTTCAAGTTATGTTCTAGGCATTCAACAATCAGGAAGACTATGTCCCTGCACATGATGTAGACACTCTCAGAGTCTATGGAAACTTCATGCCTTTTCATCCTTTCTAGATATGGACGTGCCATGGCCTTTCCTCTTACTGTTCTGCCCCCTACCCCCTGGATCTATTTCTATATAGGAATATGGCAGAGGGTTGTGTGGGAACACTGCCTAGACTGGTGGTCTAGAGACTTAAATTCTAACCCTAATCTGTAATAGCTATATGATGTTTGACTATTTTATCTTAAAAAACAAGGAGGGTAGTTGACAAGATAATCCATTAGGTGATTTTTTGTAGTGTAGGGTTATTTACAGACATATTGACAGGGTTAGGGAAGGATGTTGAGGCACCCAGGGGCAGCAACAGAAGCCTTTACCACACCTGAGAGGGAAGGGTAAATTTCATGACCTCACTCCCTTCCTGCCCTCCAAAATCTTGCTGCTGCCTCCCATGGCCAAACCCAACAAAAGCTAGAGCTCAGAGGAGCCAGGTGATGTACATGGCAGGGCTTAGCCTTCCAGGACACAGAAAAAGCATAGAATGGCTTTCAGTAGGTCTAGGGCCAGATGGAACATATCCTCTAGAGACCCCAAATCATGATTTGGTTGTTCTTTATGCAAAGTGACAGATTCTAGCTGCCATTTATTTGTTTTATTGTTTATTCATTGAAATAGCCTTTATTTCTAACTGTTCACAAATGGTCTTTGGTAATCTGCTGATAATCCATTTTACAAATCAGCTAGTGGAAATGCATTGTGTCTTTAGCTTGTGTTTTTAAAATTTAACAAATAATTTTAGGTGGCTTCTCTGTGCAAGCCCTCCCAAGGGGCTGCATGGTATAATAGGACAAGTAGTTCTATCTGTAGTTAGAGATGAGGACACAATTGACATTTAGATTTTCACGTGGTTTCCCCAGAAAATGTCATGCTGTGAAGAGCAGCACAGCTAGCTGCCAAACTGAGAAGGAAGGAATCAACAGAAGTGCACAGTCCATAAACGTGAATTTGGTGGGGGGGGTGGGTTATAGCACGGACTGTGTGAAGTGAGCAAAAAATAAGGGACCTGACCTGAAGTCACGATAGAGAATGAGGGTGGAAAGATAAGTATGGGGTTGCCTGTTTGTCACTCCTCATGAAAGATTGTCTGCTTGTAAACACTATGATTTCAGACCTTGTGCAAGAGGTGTGTGTGTGAGAGTGAGACCCCAGGGTGTCCACATCAGTGAGTAACTAGTCAGTGAAAACAGGAGGCAAAAGGCAGATACTTTCCACTGAAGTCCTTAGTGCTCATGATGCCGTGGACACTGAGGTCTGATTTGATCCCACTTTAGCCAGCAGGATAAGCATTGACTTGTCAGGTATCATCTGGGTGATTCTAGGAAGATGTCCCTGTTCCCAAACACCTTCAACATACCCCCCCATCTACTCCCACCCCTTGTTACCCCTCCCTCTACAACATCTCATATTATTAACTCCCTTAAGAAAGAGCATCTGAAGGTCCCTATTGACATGTAAACATGGTAGCCCATATGGGGGTCACAGATGAGTTCCAGTTCAAATCTGGAGCATAAATGATTTTGATTAGTGAGACACTAACTAATGGCGTATGTAGAGAAGAGGACATGGGCAGGGAGGGACACTGCATTTGGAATGGGGAAGCAGATGTTTTACTTCAGCCCCAGGGAAGCCAAAAAAAAAGGCTTTTGGCTTTCAAGGCAGTGCAGGAAGTGGAGATAAGAGACAGAGAGTAGATTTGACAGCATGAGCCTCTGGGAAGTCTGCTGGGCCCAGCTCTTCCTGGACAATGTAACTCACAGGGACACAGTTCAGCACTGAGGTCTCTGAAACCAAGCCTGGGATGCCAAACACATGCCTGTTTAACCTCATCTGAGTCAGTCATCTGTCAGGTTTCTCAGCCCTGTGCTCGCTAATGTCCCTTGATTTTGTTTCATTTGAGTTCTTTTGTGATGAGAGTCTTCTCACTCCTTTCAGGAGACATTGGAGGATAAATAAGCAGGAGGTCTGTGAGGGTCCCTCAAGCTCATGTTCTTCAGTGTCACAGCCTGTGGCTTGTGTAAGCGACCATGTTGGGCTCAAGTGACCTGATCCTCAAATGATAAGCACTTGTCTAGGATTCCACTTTAGGGGAAGTTAGGAAGCAAAGCAAAATGCAAGAGCATTGTCCTCCCCTGGGATAGTTAGTCTGAAGAGAAAAGAAAGATCTTCGAAATTCAAGTATATAATTAGGTGAAGTCTTCAGATTATGATTTACCATTTAACTGGGTGGGGGATAGGATTCAGAACAGGCCACATCAAGATATGTCTCAGTGATATGTGGATTATTTTGAGCTAAATGCAACTGCAACCATGCAGGCTCAAGAGAAACTTCTGCTTTCTCCTCAACTAGCTAAAGAATTTAAATTAGAAACTGGGTCCAATATGAGTTACCACCAGAAATGACTTTTTTGTCTACCTATATGGCAAGGCAAACTAATAATTACTGAACATGTGCTCTCTCTGCAATTGACTTCCGAAGCCTTAAGGTTTATTACCTTGTTCCTTATCTCAGAATGTCATGTATACCTCAAATGTCCCTTTCTGTAGCTCTCATGTATACAGGATCTCCAACTCTCTTATGTATATGGGGTTCTCATGCACATGAAATCAAATTAGATTTTCTCTTGTCAATATGTCTCTTACCAATTTGATTTTTGATCAGTCAAAAAAACCAGAGGAGGGAAACGTAATAATTTCTCTTTCCCCACATAAATATTTTTAAATCTATTTTTGGTAGAACAACAACAAAAACATTTAATGTAAATACTATATTTTTTTAAAGTTTCCTGTTAAAATTAACAGACCAAGGAGCTAATTATTTTACTGAAGTTGCTAAGTGTTGGCATTCTGCTCCACACATCCCTTTTGTGGTCTTATGACATGCAGCATTATACAACTGTTTGAGTTGGTATTGGTAACCTTTTTATTTACAACTATAATTTATAAATGCTAACCTTCACTTGATTTTAATTGCAATTTCTTTTCCTGACTGGAAAAGAAACACTAATTTAGTGTTTGGATTTACAGACTCCTAACTCTTCATTAAGATCTTTATTTATAAACAGTGAACCAAAAGTCCCAGTTGATAGATGCAAAATCTTCTGCTGGATTCATGTACCTAGCCAAGAGCCCTGCTGCAAATCACTGTCACGTTTGCAAATGTTCCCATTAGTTAGTGTTCTGGCTGTCTGATTTGAAAACAGCTTTATTTTCACTATTAAATTACGATTTGTCTTTTTAATATGTAGATCATTCTGATAATTTCTTACTATAAGTGCTGATTTATAAGGTCACTGTGATAAATTTTGTATCAAACTTTAAAGGCTTTGAATTAGGTATATTTTTGAAAGTTTTATGGCTGAAAAACAATTCTCAGAAGCAAAAAGTAAATTTTACATCCTACAAAACAAAACTCAGAGTGCTGGCTCTAAGAATGTTTGTCTTTTCTCTCTATACTGTCTCCTTACTCTCTGCATTAAGACTTCCCCTTTTAAATAAGTACACATACAGTTTTCAGCTGGACCTAAACAAACTTCCAAGGGCAGAAATATTAGTGTTTGACTTGAATAGATTGATATCCTTACTGTGTACTAAGTCTCTTGCTGAATGTGGTGGGCAGGGGGTGGGAGGTGGGGGGAAGCAGGGGTGGTGCTGTGCAAGTTTTATCTTGGTTCTCTCTTCCCTTTCGGGCTTTTTATCTGCTGGGACATGCTGGTTCATATTTGAACTTAAATCACTGCTTGGGGATCTCAGAACACTTGTTGGGCAGCCTGTTAATTACATACCTGTTGAAGTTATTTATTATTTCCCTGGCTAAGGGCCAAGGAACTGATATTTATCAGTTTTAGGCCCTTGCCTATTTGTGACTAAAGTATTTCCCACAGTTAGAGAAAATTGCTCCTATAGGGGATCAGGGCAAGGCCTGAGGGTACTGGATAAGGATTAACATTTAGAATGACAATATTCTCAAGGATGTTATGCACAATAAAGGAAATGGATGGGTTTCCTCTCAATGATATCAAACTTAGCAGATCTGTGAGGTTCACTTTGTTCTTTAGGTGTATGTGGTTTACCTTTGCACTTTTGTCCTTCTTTGCGTAACTGTAGATAAACGATTTTTTTAATATATTTTTTTTCTCTAATTCAGGCTGATTTTGCCCAGATAATGGCATTGTGACTCACTTGCTTCTTTTCTTTCCTTATCCTTCTGCATACTGCATGAGCACTCCCTTAATCATTAAGCACTTAGGTCAGCATCAGTCTTAAAAACAAAACCTCAGTCTGTTGATCACATTTTGCAACTCCAAACCCATGAAGGCAGATTACCCTAACAGCATCCCCTTGAAATCAGACAGAATGACACCATGACTGACATCGGGACCTGATGCAGTGATCAGCTGCCACCTACCCTAGCACTAACCAATCAATAGAACCCATGATCCCTAATCCCTTAGCTACTAATGAGTTTTCTTCTATATAACCAATCCCCTAGAGGCCATTGGGGAGCCAGACCTCTGAGCGATAGCTTACTTGTGTCTCTGAAACTTCAACTCTCTAATAAATCTTACTTTCTTTGCTGCAAAACCTGCATATATCTCTTCTTTGCCTTAGATGTGGGTAGGCAGATGGACCCCCTTTTTTTTGTCCCGATAACATCTGGATGGTATATATGCCTTATGGTAAATGTCATATGGTGACATTTACTACAAAGGTTTTTTCTTACTGAATTTCCAAGAACTGCAAGTGATTCAAATAGGCATTAAAGGCATGGATATTCTTTTGCATAAACTGACAAAAGTAGACAAATATTGTTACTCTGTAGTCTCTACATTGCCCTGAGATTTGCAGGAATCTGGAAAATAGTGGGTAGCCAATTTGCTGTATAGCAGTTGGGATTGGCCACAAAGCATTTTTTTTTACTGAAAATTTTTTACCAACAAAGTTTTTAGAACATAGTAGTCCATATATTTTTAAGAACCTGTTTCAGGACTATTCTTGAGCATTAGTATTAGTGTTGAGCACCTGGAGAAACTAACACAGTGTTCTAGAAGTTCAACATATGGTCTATGTTCACAAGGGCAAGTCAAAGTAGCAAGGAACAATTAACATCCAAACTAGTGTTAGAGAAAAAATACCACAGGCCCAAAATGGTGTCACTCATGCTAAAAGCCCATAATACCAAACCTAGATTTAATACTGGATCTAATTGCAGATTCAACTTCTCCCAGGGACAATCTTAATCAACCAGTCAGGAATTTTGTGGTCAAGCACCAGGAAGATAACTTGTCACAAAAGATCCTCTTCATCCCCTATAGAAAGAACTCTAGATGTTCCCTTCCCCCCAGAAAGATATTCTGATCTAAAAATAAATATTTATTTTGTTTTGTAAATAGCTCTTTTGGCCAACCCTTCTTCTTATAAAAACTTTTCATTTTGTACAATCCTTTAAAACTTTCTCCTAATTGCTGGACGAAAAGCTGCCCCATTCGTGAATCACTTAATAAATTCAATTAGATCTTCAAATTTACTCAGTTGAATTTTGTTTAACAGTAAGTTCCCTTCCAAAGTGGCTGTGTGAGCCACTGCAAGTCCTGTCAATCATTTAGAGCCTTAATTTCTTTACCTTAAAGAGAGGACTTGATTAACAAACATCTGTTGAGCATCTATTATATGCCAGACACTGTCAAAACTACTGGAGAATGATGGATCATTGAAGCCACAGTCCAACTTCATGGAATTAAAGTCCAGAAGACAGCATTTTTATAATTAATAAGATTAGATATGTGTTAGAAAAGTTTGAACAAATACTGTAGAAGAGAAGAAAAATTCCTCACGGTCCCTCTCAGTTTTCTAGTTGCTTGCAACTACCAAAAGGGGCAATACAAACCTTGTCCTCAAAGAAATGGAGTTTTGTTCTGTCCGATGGCTCTCTTAAGGATCAGTCGTGGGGTTTGCTTTTGTTTTGCGTACCATGGAAATTTCTCACAGCTGGATTGGTCTCTCAGTAGTGTTTATCAAAACCCTTTAATGGCAAATAAACTAGACCAGGCCACCTGAAACAAGGGATAACATATTAGAAAATACTTTGAAATTAAAAAAAAAACAGCAATATACCAAAACTTATGGAATGTATTGAAAGTAGGGCTCAGGCTGAAATTTACAGCTGTAAATACCTATATTAAAACAAGAATAAAGATCTCAAAAATAATATAACTTGCCACCTTCAGAAACTAGAAAAATAAGACCAACTAAACCCAAAGCAAACAAAAAATTAGGGTTTAAATAACTGAGAGAAGGAACAGAAAACAATAGAGATCAGCAAAACCAAAAGTTGGTTCTTTGAACACAGCAAAAAACAAAATGGACAAACCATTTGCTAGAAAGACTGAAGAAGGGCTTAGTTGGGACCCCAGAAGTAGAGACCTCACAGTGTTCTTAGCTTCATTTTTCCTTACTCTGTAACTTAACAATAGATTGTCCCCAGCAATGTCCCTTTGGAACATCCCCTGCCATAGAAAGTTGTCCTGAAACTTAAGATTAATGCCCTTTTGCTTACTGATCATAGTCCTTCTGGTCTAGAATTCTTTCCAGACTACTCCTATCTTTGTTTCTGGATTGCTAACATCACCTGAGGACCAAGTTGCCAGAGGAATGGCTTCATGAAGTACAACAGACCCTCCCACTCCCAAATAGTCACATAGCTCCTGGAATAACACTCAGATTTTGCCTTAAATACTCTAAGCTAGACTGAGAAAGGAAGGCATTTTTGAAGGTGTTAACATGCTGCCTTCTCAGATCACTGGTGCTCTGACAATAAACACTTATTTTAAGTATCCCAACTCCTGTGTTAGTCTATTGCCCGAGCAGCAAAGGCAACATGAGCCCTAGTCTCAGTTGCCCTCTGTTTTCAAGACTAAGAAAAAAAGAGAGAAGACAAACATTTAATATTAGGAATTTAAATGGGACATTACTCCTGACCTTATAGAAATAAAAATAATTACAACAGAATATTATGAGCTACTGTATGCCAACAAATTATATAACCTAAATGGAAAGAATAAATTTCTATAAACATAAACTACCAGACCTGACTTATGACAAAATAAAAAATCTGAACAGACTCATAACAAGTGAAGAGATTAACAAGTAAAAAACCCAGGACCAGATGGCCTTACTGGTGAATTCTACTAAACATTTAAGAATTAACACCAATTTTTCTCAAACTCTTCCAAAAAAAAAGAGAGAAGGGAATAATTCCTTACCCGTTCTGTAAAGTATTACCTGATACCAAAGCCAAAGACATCATTAAAAACTACAGAAAAGTTTTCTTTATGACTATAAATGTAAAAACACTCAATAAAATACTAACAAACTGAATCTTGCAGCATATTGAAAGGATTATACACCTTGACCAAATGGGATTTATGCCAGGAGTGCATGAATGGTTCTACATATGAAAATTAATCAATAATATATGCCATATTAATAAAATGAAAGAAAAAACCCACATGATCATCTCAACATATGCAGAAAAAGCATTTGACAAAATTCACCATGTTATTTCATAAATAAAACATTCCACAAACTAGGAATACAAGGGAAATTCTTCAATCTGATAAAGGGCATCTATAAAAAATCCACAACTAACATGACACTGGTAAAAGACTGAACACTTTTCCCCTAAAATCAGGAACAAGACAAAGATGTCTTCTGTCACCACTTCTATTTAAGTCCTATGTAAGGCAGTTAGGAAAGAATAAAAAATAAAATGCATTCATATCTGACAAGAAGTAAAATTTTATGTACTCATAGATGACATGGCATTTTATATAGAAGCCCTTAAAAATCCACTAAAACTATTAGAGTTAGTAAATGAGTTTAGCATAATTGCAGGATTCAAATATAAATTACTGTTGTATTTCTATACACTTGCAATGAACAATTCAAAAATGAAATTAAGAATACAATTCCAATTACAATAGCATCAAATGTAATAAAATACTTAGTAATAAATTTAACCAAGGAAGTGCAGGACTTATATACTGAAATTTACAAAGCATTGTTGAAATAACTTAAAGAAGACCTAAATAAATGGAAAGGCATCCTATATTCATGTATTAGAAAATTTATTTTTATTATGATAGCAATACTCTCTAAACTTATCTATAGGGTCAATACAATCATTATCATAACTCCAAATGTGCTTTTTCAGAACTGGGCAAACCAATCTGAAAATTCATATGGAAATACTAGAGGCACAGAATGACCAAAACAATTTTGAGGAATAAGAGCAAAGTTGGAAGATCCACATATTCCAATTCCAAAGCTTAGTACAAAGCTACTATAATCAAAAAAGTATGATATTGGCATAAAGATAGACATATAGATCGATGGCACAGAAATAGGACTCTAGCAAAAACCCATACATCTATGATTAACTGATTTTTGACAAGTGTCAAGATCATTTATTGAGAAAAGAATAGTCTTTTAAACAAATGATTCCAGGCAATTGGATATCCACATGCAAAATAATGAATTTGAATTCCTACCTCACACTGTATACAAAAATCATGCAAAATGGTTTAAAGATCTGAATGCATACATTTAGGTACACTTAGCTGCAAGTATAAAAATCTTAGAAACAGAGGTGTAAATCTTTGTAATTGTGAATTAGATAACAATTATTTAAATATGACAACAAAAGCACCAATGAGCAAAGAAAAAAATAGTTAAATATTGAAATTAAATACTATATGTATCAAAAGACATTAACAAAAAATGGAAAAGACAACCCACAGAATGGGTGAAAGTATTTGCAAATTATATATCTAAGAAGGGCCTAGAATCTAGAATATATAAAAATATCTTACCACTCAATGACAATCAGACAAACAACCCAACTGAAAAAAAGGGCAAAGACATAAATATACATTTCTTCAAAGAAAATATACAAATGGCCAATAGTTATAAGGAAAGATGCTTAACATCGTTAATCATTAAGGAAGTATAAATGAAAACCACAATTAGGTACTGCCTTACACCTACCAGAATGACTATGATTTAAACAAACAATAACAACAACAACAACAAAAAAAAACAGATACGATATATTGGCAAAGAAGTGAAGATATTGGACCTCTAATACATTGCCATTGTGAATGTAAAATGGTGCAGCTCCTGCAGAAAACATTTGTCAGTTCTTTAAAAAAACTTAGTCATAGAGTTACCATATGACATAGTAATTTCACTTCTAGATATATACCCAAGATAACTGAAAACATATATTCACACAAAAACTTGGACATAAATGTTCAGAACAACATTATTCATAATAGCTCCAAATTAGAAACAACCTAAATGTCTACCAACTGAAGAATGGGTAAACAAAATGTGATACACACATATATGAATATTATTAAACCATAGAAATAATGAAGTACTGATACATTCTACAATATTGGTGAACCTTGAAAACATGCTAAGTAAAAAGCTGGATTCAAAAGACCATATAATGCATATAGTAGTCCCCCCTTATCCATAGTGTATATGTTCCAAGACCCCCAGTGGATACCTGAAACCACAGGTAGCATTGAACCCTGTATATTACTATGTTTTTTATACATATATACCTATGATAAAATTTAATTTACAAATTAGATGCAATCAAAGATTAACAATAATAACTAAAAATAGAACAATTACAACAATATACTGTAATAAAAGTTGTGTGAATATGATCTCTCAAAATATCTTATTGTCTGAGGCAGGATGGAACGGGATAGTGTGAGATTTCATCATACTACTCAGAATGGAGCACAATTTAAAATTTATGGATTGTTTATTTCTGAAATTTTCCATTAATATTTTGGACCATGGTTGACCATGGGTAACTGAAACTTCAAAAAGCAGAACTATGGAAAAGGGGAACTACTGTAATACTGTAATTCCATAATAGACTATTTCATAGAGACAGAAAGTAAGTTAGTGGTTGCCAGGGAGGGGGTAATGGAATGACTGTTTAAGGGGTACAAGTTTCCCTGCTGGGGTGAGAAAGTTTTTGAATTATTTATTGGTGATAATTGCACAACACTGTGAATAAAAAAAGGAACTGTACATTTTTATATGGTTAAAATGGTGAATTTTATATTATGCGAATTTTATCTCAATAAAAAAAATGATGACCAAAATTATAAAAATATAATTCTGCAAGTAGATGACCTCTATGAAAAAAGGAACAATATAGCCAATAAACCTGTCAAGTGAATGTGAAAAATTCACTTCTTTCTGCAAATCTAAGGAGAGAATGGGCATTTTAAATTATTCATTACACTGATGCTCAGGGGGAAAAAAAACAAATCAAAGGAACCTCATTTTTATAAGAATTTATAAAATTCAATTTATATATGGTCTTTCTCTACTATCTTTCCCATTAAGCCATTTTAAATATAGATCTTAGTGAAACATAGCAGCTTCATCCTTTCCATTAACATTTCTTTCTGTCACAATCATCTTATGTACTCCATCCTTAGCTAGTGACTAGTGACATAAGATTCATTTCAATTCAGGGCCATGGCTCTTCTGATGAAAGATAAGACAGACATAAACAGAATAATGTCACCTTCCAACAAGATGCTGGTGGCACAGACATGTGGTTGGGTTTAAATGTCCTATTCAACATTTTAACAAGTGAGTTGAATCAATTCATGAAAAGGATATATGTTTGTTAAATGCATGGCTAATGAAGAAATGAAAGAGTCAGCTAATATGATAGATGACAAAATCAAATGTCAATGAGGCCTTCATAAATGGATATATAAGCTAAACAAGGTGATGTGTTTATATCCTGTAAGAATACGTATGAATTTCTTAACTTAGAATTCAAAAAAATATCAACTGCATTTATATAAACAGGTTGGGAAAACCTAGCTAAGTGGTCATTTATGTTTAAACTACAACAGTAGCAGCAATAACTGAATAAACAAACAAAAAAAATTGGACTGTTATTTGATTTCAAGTTCAACATGAGTCCCAGATTGCAAGTCTGCTGCTATAAAACTCAAATTTGGAAAATGATGAAATTATATAGCAAAGTTGCCTTTTGAGGATGAAATACATTCTAGAAATGTTCTTGTGTTCCTTTTGATGTATTACCTCATGGACTTCACATGTTATTTGTGTCAGGGGATGCCAGTAGCATTGAATATAAAAATGTAAGAAATTAGCACCAGAAGTTCTGATTCCATCTCTCTTTTTGACAGCCTCTTGGTTTATTGAAATGCCTTACTTTGTTGATATGAAATAGAACTAATAAGAGCCAGCTTCCAACATTTATGTAGGGATAAATTTGATACAGAGGGCAAAATTGTGTTAAATTCAAAAGTACTATCCAAAGTTAATTTTAAATCATATCTTTCCATAGATTTATCCTTAGTGGGAGTATAAGTATGTTAGCACTCTTAGAAAAAGAAGGTTTGGAAACTCTCAAACTGCTGGGGAATAAATTGACATAGGCAACTTGTGCATAGCGTTAAATTTTTTGATGTACTTGTTTTGATCAAATAATTCCACTTCTATTCATCTTTCCTACAGAAATACTTAAACATATATATAAATATATATGCAGGGAGGATGTTTACTCCAGCATTTTTGGTCAAAGCAAGATATGGGGGAAAAAACTAGAAAGGTATTAATAGGAAAATAGTTCAGAATTACTAATAAATTATGGTATGCCAATACTGTGGAATACAGTTTTAGTTACCTCAGGCATAATAACAAAATATTAGAGACTGGGTGGCTTACACAACAGATATTTATTTCTCATAGTTCTAGAGGCAGAGAAGTTCAAGATCAAGATGCCAGAAGATTCTGTTCTTGGTGATGGCCTTTCTGGCTTGCAGAGGGCCACCTTGTCGTATTCTCACAAGGCAGAGAGAGGGTACTCTGGTATCTCTTCCTCTTCTTATAAAGATACTAATTCCATCATAGGGACTCTACACTCATGGCTTTATCTGAACACAATTATTCCTCTTTCTTGGGTCCTGGACTCAATTCCAGTGTGTATGTGTGTGTGTGTGTGTGTGTGTGTGTGTGTGTGTGTGTGTGTGTGTGGAGTGTCCCCCACAGTACCAAGCAATTCTTGAACTCCAGCAGGGTGTCTGAGAATTCAACTCAATTTGGGTACTATCTACCTGGATATAGCATCAGATTCCACAATTTAAGGGCTTAGTCTTGTAAGACTGCTGCATCTCCTCTAGTTCAGATGCCTAATATAAGCCCAGGTTGTTGTATCTGACCAACTGGCTGTAGTTCAGAGGTACTCATGACCTCATCCTTGGGTTTGATTAACGTGCTAGAGTGGTTCACAGAACTTGGGAAACCCATTTACTCACTAGATTACAGCTTTATTATAAAAGAATAAAACTCAGGGACTGTTGTATAGAAATGATGTATAGGGCAAGATATATAGGAAAAGGTATGGAGCTTCCATGCTTTTTGATTGAACCAGTCTCCCTAAATCTCCATGTGTTCAACAAACCAGGAAGATCTCCTAAGCCCCTTCTTTTGGGTGTTCATGGAGGCTTCATTACATAGTCATGACTGATTAATCATTGACCACTGGTGACCAAACTGAATCTCCATCCCTTCTCTCTGCCTTTGAGGTGGGGGGCGGCACTGAAAGTTTCAACTTTCTAATCACATGGTTGGCTCCACTGGCAACCAGCCACCATCTTTAGACATTTTCTAAAAGTCACTTCATTAAAATAAAAAAAAACACACCTTTTTTTCACTTTGAACACAGGGTATTCTAAAGGTTTGAGAGCTATGAGCTAAGAACCATGGAGGAAGACCAAACATATATTAGAAATGAATAAATACATATTTTTTTTTATAAATCACAATGTCACAACTCCCAAAAGCCCCACCTCCCAACAGAATCACACTGGAGATTGAGGCTTTAACATAGGGATTTGGTGGTGGTGAGGGTCACACACAAACTTTCCATAATAGATAATATGTAGCTGTTGAAAAGAATGAGGTATACTAACAAGGGAATATGTCCATTGAAAAAAGTACAGCATAGAGAATATAGTCAATAACACTATAATAACTATGTATAGCATCACATGGGTTCTAGAGTTATCAAGGTGATCACTTTGTGAGTTATATAAATGTCTAATCTCTATATTATATACCTGAAACTAATATAATATTGTATATCAACTATAGTTTAAAAATTAAAAAAATATGCATAAAGCATATCACTAATATATAAAAATGAATCCAATTTATTCAAAATAAACTTTAATGAATGTGAAGAGTATGAATAATATATGCAATATATGTAGTTGTGAGATTATCCAAGAGTCTCATATCTTGTATCCACTTTTGTTCTGAATTATCTTTTCAAGGATATTTGTATGGCAAACAGCTTTGAAGATAGAAATAGTGTTTCCCTGTGGGATAGAGGACAAAGTGCAGATTTGTTTACTATTCAAATAATAAAGAATGGCTCTTTCTAGGGCAAGGTTGGGCAGATTTGCCAGCAGCTCACTTTAAAAGATGGTGGTTTCCTAAAGTCAGGGTTCCCCAAGTATTCAGATGTTACCTGAGAAAAAAAGGGTGATTCAGTTTCTCTGACTTAATCAGTAACATAGAGAAAACAAAGAGCCTATCTAAATTCCTCCTAAGGCAAACCATGGGGGATAGTATCACTGTATAAGACCTATAAAGTTTCTAAACTAAAGATCAGCAATTACAGAAAACAGTTTCTGTTCTTTCTACATCTAGATAAAATGCATCTCAAATAGTTTCAAGGCAATTTAATTGTTTCCAGACACAACCTTATCTTTTCTGCACATTTTTTCCATTAATGTAAAACTGTTGATTATTGAAAAGTATGTACCCTAACTGAAACTTCTGAGGCACCAGATATACCTTTTGATTACTCCCTTGTCTCCATAAGCACCCTTCACTTTTCCGAAGTTGGAGCACTATTTCAAATAGGGCCAAATAAAATTATTTCTAAAATTTTCAGAGATTCAAGTTTTTTTCGTTGAGACATACTTTTTGCTGCTTCTGTATACAATTATCACAGTGTCTTTATCTGTATACACCCAGAGGGCCAAAGGGGTTCAGAACAAGTCTTCCCAGAACTGTGCCACTTTGGTATGTGGATTATTTTGAGTTCAAGACAATGAAGGCTCAAAAGACTCAGGAAGAACTTTATCTCTTCCTTAACTGCCTAAAGAATTTAGATAGAGGGCCTGTTCCAGGAAGAGCACTATCATTAGAGATAATTATAAAGAGTATCCGGCTAGGTGTGGTGGGTTGGTGGGGAGCTCTGCTGGGCCTGTTTTATCAAAGTCTTTTCTGTGTCTCATTTTCTCTGTACAGTATGGCAAACATTTGTTCACCAAATGTGAACAAAAATAGGGCTATGCAATAAACCTGACAAACCCAGGGGGCTACATGGCAGTGACCGAAAGTTACAACACAGGGTGGTCTGATCACAAATTCTTAACTACATATCATAGCAGATCACATTTCAGGCCCATATCTTCCTTAACAAAGTTCATTCTTTAAGTGAGCCCTGTCCATTGTTCTTATACTCTAGGATAATATATCTGTGAAATGTCAGAGTAATTTTCTTTTTCTACCCCTTGAAAGCACTATTGCCAGCACCAGAGCATGAGACCACCAGAGCATGAGACCAAAAAATCCCTCATTGTTATCTTGTTCCCTGCATACCATCTCTATGTCCTGTAAATGTTAATTATTCTGTACCTACCAATGTAAAAGTATGTGCTTCTCCATTTTGCCTTTTGTCTAATCCTAGAGATTTCCCTGCTAGGCTTTCTCCCGCTTCCTTAATCTACCATTATGGATTTTATGTGACCCTCCTTGTCTCCTTTTTTGAGTCTAATGTATAAAATAAGCTGCAAACCTGCCATTCTCTGGAGCATTTTCTCAATCCACTGAGATTTTGCCTCTTGGCATATATTGTCAGTTTGGCTTAAATAAACATAAAAATTCGCTGTAGGTTTGGACATTTCTTATGACACAACATTTGCTCACCCCATCTTCTTGTCAATAGTCTTCCATCCCTTGGAAGACCCAGACCACTACCCACTTCTCCTTAGCTCAGGATGATGTGTAAGCTTCAATTGCCTGACTGTCTTTGAGCCTCTCATGTCTTTGTGGAGCTCATATACATATGAAATTAAATTTGTTTTTTTCCTGTTAATCTGTCTTATGTCACCTTAATTATTAGACCAGTCAAAAGATCCTATTCTACAGGGAGAAGCTAGAAGTAATCATTGAGAGGAAGTTACAAGGGAAACTGAGGTAAAATTTTGATCAATAAAAGGAGAAATTTCCAAAAGTTGAAACAAATTAATAGGCTACTTCCCCATTAGCAAATCAGTATTGGTTCTAATGAAAGAGCCAAGGTTCCCTTTCATTATTCCTTCTTTAATAAAGCATTATGATGAAAGCAGAAAATGTGTATACTCAGTGTACAATGGTCATCATCTGGTGGGTTAATCTTTGATTAGATTTAGTATTCTAGGTACTTAAAATACCTTCTCAAATGAACTTGATCTTTCTCTCTTTTCTCCCAACTCTCCCTTTCCAGCCATATGATTTGGCCTCATATGTAAAGTTGTATCTTTTCCTACATTCATGTCTTTTCTTGTTCACAGAAGTGGGGTCAAAGGGCCAAGATTTAACATGAAAATTGGGTACAGCCTGTTGTCTAGTTAAACCAGTAAACAAAAACTTTTGATTGTGGGGTTGTGGAAGCCAGAAGGCCCCTCAGCTTGCTTAATTCTAGGCTCTAAGTATCTTTCTTCTGGACCAAAGGGTCATGGAGCCTGCCAGGTGGTCCAGATCATCTGGTAGTAGAGTGCTCTCCTTTGCAGTTCAGGGCCAAAGCCCCATTAAATAATAAAGGATCTCTTTATTTTCTACACCTCTTATGTACCTTCCTTGGAAAGATCTTGCTGGGCTAGGTAAGATCAAAGTAATTCTGGGTCCCTGGTCCGGTACCATTGTAACACCATTCCTAGTAGGACCCCAATCATTTCTGTTTCCCAACGAGTATTGGTAGGAATACTGATGAGGAATATCTTCTGTTGGGCTAGAGAGGTTATAGTAGAGGCCTTGTATAAAGTTGCTACAAAGTATTCCATTTATGTAAGAACTTTTTTTTGTATTATCATCATATTTCACAGATATTAGTAAAATCGAGGTTGTAAAATAGAGGAAGAAATAAAAATTTAAATGCTTATCTGCAAATGCATGTATCTTAAAATGTATTTTGTTATGTCTCAGTGTTTTACAAACCAAATTACAAGTGAATTCTATGTGTCCAGGAAATCTGAGAAGATAAATATCAGACAAATCTCAAGGGTTTCAAAATCATTTTGTCACAATCATAACAGCCTAATGTCCACAGTAGTAAACAATACATTAATTTGTTTCCTTTCTGTGATTTTTCATTCTTCCCTTTTCACATGTATAAAGCAATGATAATATCTGCATGTTTCTTAGAGTAATTTTATCGGGGTTTTCTAATCTTTACCATTAGCATCTATATCTTCCTAATGGGCCTATTTTCATACTACAGAGACATCATGCTATCAAAATCTCAAGACAGGAAACATGGGGGCTAGCCTGTCCAACTCCTGTAATGCTAACAGAATCTCAATACCCTTCGTTAACTCTGGAAATGATGATTTGCAACCCCTCGCTTGACCTGTAGGGCCTTTGTAAAAAAGTCACCCAAATGGTTTAAAACTCTCTTGAACAGTGCAATGCAGGATGCAGGGTTATGGGTCACAGGAATGTCTTGGAGGCTGTTCATTCAGGACAAGGCTTGCATTCAGGACAAGGCTTGAACCATCTATGAAGAGAGAGATTAAAAAAAAAAAACGAATGGAGTTCAAACTTGAAGTCTGTACTTTAGAATCCTTGAGTGTGAAGCTGTATAAAAGAATTGTATCCTGTCTTTATGAAAAGTTATGTTTAATTGGAACTGAATAAATAATGCAACAAATACATGTATTAAAGAAACTAGAAATAAGGCTATAGATACATACATATATATAAGCATATATGTTACACATACTAATATAATATATGTGTGTTCTTTCTTTCTTGGGGTGTTTTTCAAAATCCAACATATTTTAGAGCAGAGCTCAGCAAACTTTTTCTGTAAAGTTATGGATAGGAAATATATTAGGCTATGTGGGCTTCATATAGTTACAATTACGCAGCTCTTTCATTGCAGCTATAAAACAACCACAGATAATACGTAAACAAATGGGTATGTTTGTTGTGTTCCAAGTAAACTTTACTTATGGACACTAACATTAAAATTTCATACATTTTTCACAGTCACAAAATATTATTTTTTCTTTTAATCTTTTCAACAATGTAAACATACAAAATTCATTCTTAGCTTATGCACTGCACAAAAATAGGTGGCAGGCTGAATTTGGACTATAGGCAATAGTTTGCTGACTTCTGTTTTAGAAGGTCAACATCCATGGGATAATAAAAAATTTGATGCTATTTAAAAACTGAAAAAATTTTACACTTGTTGACTATCTCCTAAACACAGTTTATCCATCATACTATTTTAAATAACTAAAATAATCACTAGATGGCTCTGTACTCCTGGTTTCCTCTGTATTTGTAACAGCATTTCACACATCCTCTGCCATGCATTCAGCACTAGATGACACCAGCAATTGACAATGTGCTTTTAAAAATTTTTTTGATGTTAATATTTCTAAATATAAAAATTATTTATTTTCCCTGTATAGCAGTAAATATATGATCAATATCTATTCTTATAACCAGAAAGCTAAATAACTGCTTTAATGTCAGCTTAGAAAGGGGAACTTACTGTATGCCATATCAAAAGAAACATTTTTGTATATTAATAGATTAAGATAATGCATTTGGCCAATAGAAGCTATACTGTTTGGAGCTAAAGAAAATTAACCTGATATATTAAAATATTTTCAAAGTGTGTAATTCTAAATAATATTTTGTCAAATATGTAGACATAAAATAATTTAATAATTTAAAACTAAAGTCGATTTTACTGCTTTTGTATTTAAAGTGGAATAAATCTATTATTTCTGAAATCCAAAGAAAAAATATACTGATACATCCTTAGTGAAATAGAATCAATCTTACAAGTAATTTATTGACTTTGTGGGTTAAAATTGCTTCCAGAATCTTGTTATTAGCACTGTTGAATTGGGGACTTCTAAATCTATTACTGTAGAAACAGGATTGCATTTCTTATAACAGCTTGCTAGCTTTCAAAATGCAAAGTTGTAAGTACAGGCCAATTTGAGTAGACATGATTTTCCTAAATTGAAAGAGATTGAGCTCATTGTCAGTAACTTGCCACAAAGGCAAACTTACAAAATTTACAAGTTAAAGAAAAGTGCTGGTGTAATATACAGGTAAACAAATCGCTGGCACATTTAAAAATAAAATGTTTTTACAATGAAAAAAGCAAAACCGCTTCAATAAATGGTGTTGGGAAAATTGAAAAGCCACCTGCAAAGGAAAGAAAGTAGACTGCTACTTAACACCATATGAAACAATTAACTTGAAATGGTTTAAAGACTTAAATATAAGACCTGAAACAATAATATACATAGAAACATAGAAGAAAACAGAGGTACTAAACTTATGGAACTTTGCCTCAGAGTGGCTTTTGTGAATTTGACCACAAAGGTAAGGGGAATAAAAGAAAAAAGAAAAGAAAGAAAGAGAGAAAGAAAGAAAAGGCTATATCAAACTAAAAAGCCTCTGCACAGAAAAAGAGACCATCAACAAAACAAAAAAACAAAAAAGCAACCAACTGAATAGTAGAAGATATTTGTAAACAATACCTCTGATAAAGGGTAATATCTAAAATATATTAAGAATTCGATCAACTCAACAACAACAGCAGCAAAACAATCAGATTAAAAAATGGGCAGAGGATCTGAACAGACACTTTTCCCAAGAGGACATACAAATGGCCAACAGAATAAATGAGAAGATACTCAATTTCACTAGCTATTAGAAAAATGCAAATCAAAACCACAATGAGAGGGTACCTCACACCTGTTTGAATGTCTATGATCAATAGACAAGAAATAACGAGTATTGGAGAGGAGGTGGAGAAAGAGGAACCGTCATACATTGTTAGTGGGAATGTATACTGTTATGGCTACTATTGAAAACAGTATGGAGTTTCCTCAAAAATTAAGAACAGAGCTACCGTATGACCCAGCAACCACTCTTCTGAGTATCTACCCGAAAAATCTGAAAATATTTTTTTTTTGTAAAGATATATATACCTATGTTCATTGCAGCATCATTCACAGTATGAAGACATGGAAACAACCAAAGTGTCCTTTTATGGGCAAAGAAGATGTGGTACATATATGAAATGGAATACTACAGAGCCATAAGGAAAGATGAAATATTGCTATTGGCAACGTGGATGGACCTTGAGATCATCATGCTAAGTGAAATAAATAAGATGAAAAAAGACAAGACTCATATGATTTCACTCATAGGTGGGATATAAAACAGAAAGCAACAAATGGACAAACTCATAGACAGATAACAGATAAAAAGTATGTTGGTTACCAGAGGGAAATGAAGTTGGGGGGAGGATGAAGAGAGTAAAGGGGGTCAAACATATGGGTTTGGAAGGAAAATAAACTGAATGGTAAGCAAATAATGCAATACACAATGATGTATTATAGGACTGTACACTTGAAACACATAATGTTATTAACCAATGTCAACAAAATAAATTTAATAAAAATGTTTTTGAAATATCTGGCTTTATTTATTAGTGGCTCATTTTACCTTCTTGACTACCTTCTTAATTTAGATTTCCCTCAAGTTGGAGAAGAATAGATGAGGGAATCCAATTCTGTCATTTTATTTCACTGCCAAATCCAGAGTCAAATTTCTTTTCCACATGCTCTTTTCCAAATGTCATGAGATTAGATGGCTGTTTCTTTTTACTCAATTTTAAGTGATTCTGTATGTGAAATATGAATTGCATTATGTGTATGCATATCTGGTACATCTCTGAGGGAATATTAAAAATAGCTAATTAATCAACAGATTTAAAATCAATAAAAAATATTTTCAATGCAGTACAAGTTATTTCAGTAGGATTGAGTAAAGCATATATAAGTTATCTCTGTTTATTTTATTTTTTTTCATTTTCATATAAAAGATGAGTTTTGCTTTTATTTCTTTGTATTCATGTGTACATTAAATCAAGAAATTACATAATCCATACATTCTGGAACTGAGAATGCTGTTATCAACTCAAAACAAAGTAATGATTGTCATAACTGTATATCAATAGAGTAATAAAGGTTATATATTATTCTTGAAATAGCATCTCTAATGATGTTTGTTTTGTTTTGCATTTAACATAATTTCATTCTTTTTGCCATTCTTTAATGAAACTACATTCCTTTGAATAAGAGATCTGAACACATTATTTTGATTAGTCAGGGTATTGTGTTCTGCTAAGAAAACTAACTGCTCTTTCTCAGAGATTTTCAATTGGTTTTTGGGGAGGAGTATATTAAAAATAAAACAAACAAAGGATGTCTGTGCTTTAAATTTTATTTTCTTAGTTTATTTATATTCTTCTAATGGAAATTCATATTTAAACTGCATCTGCACAGTATGAAGTTGGAAATGTAGTTGACAATTATCTAGTAGATTTAGATTTAAATGGTAAATCTAAAAATAAAATTCAGATCTCCATGATTATCAAAACTATTTTCAAACAAGTCTCCTTAATCTCATTAAACTGTTGTTTCTTAATTACATGCAGCTGACAAACTGCCACTATGAATGAGTTCAACATGCTTCCCTCTGTTCTTACATCTGGTGTACTAACCATAGTTGTAGTAAAATAGCATAACCCTATGGATAGCTGTCAGTGTAAATTTGTATTCCACTGCTAAATTTTCTCCTTAGTTCTAATAGTTTCTCAGTTTATTACTCTGAATTGTTTCATAAAGGATATTATCTATAAATAATATTTTTGTCATCTCTGACTTTTACATTCACATTCCACATTTTTTCTCCCATTTTAACACAATGGGTAGGACTTGCAGTACCATGTTATTATAAAAGGTGATAATTTTATTCCCGCCTTTAATATAAATTATCCTAAAACTTTGCATCTTATATACTTGTTATAAGTGTCTGGTAGATACACTTATGAAAGTTAACTTTGCAAAAATATTTATTATGAATGGTTGCTGCATTTTATTCAATTGTTTATTGACATTGTTATTTTAGTGAATTAATTACTATGATACATTTTTCTAATATGGTGCTATTCTTACAGTCTTGAGATTATCCTTTGGTTGTGATGTAATTTTTATAATAAACTGTTGATTGTGATTTGCTGATAATCTATTTAGGACTTTTGATTTTATGTTTATAAGGATGATTAACATAGAATTTTCTTGTGATTTTTTGTCTTAAATGGCACAATCATTATTAACCTTATAAAATTAGTTAGTTTCCCATCTTTTTCTAAGTTCGGACCAGTTTTCATACAAATGACATTAGTTGCCTTTTAAGAATTAGTGGAACCCATCTATAAGTCCATATGGGTCTAATAACTATTTTGTTGAAGAAATTTAACTACTCTCTCATTTACTATATGGTTCTTTTATTTTGTTGACCATCTTGTTAATTTATATTTTCCTAAGAACATTTTCCATGTCACTTAGCTTTGTTCATATTATTACCTTGTTCTTAGATTTCTTTGAAGTTATATTTCCATTTTTCAGTACTAATATTGTTTATTCCCACCTCCTCTCTTTGAAAAACAAAATAATATTTGGCAGAATGTTCTCAGTTTCATTTTTCTTACTGAAAAAGAGAAATTTTTTATTGATCAATTCTGTGTTTTCTTTTGTTTTTGTATTTTAGATTATATTCATTATTACTGTGCTTCTATTTTGAGTTCTTTATTTTTCTTGTTCTTTTTTATCCTTTTTGAGTTGAAATATTCTCTTTTTCCAGGCTTTCTAGTTTTCTAGTAAATATAGTTACTATGCGTCTCCCTTTCATTACTATTTTAGATGCAAAACTCAATTTGAAATATAGTCATTTGATTTTTCTTTTACAAACATTTTTGTGATTTTCACTTTTACCAACAAATTATTCAGGTTGTGTACTTAATCTTTGAGATATTTGATTAGTGTTTGTGTATATTACCTTTTTGTCATTGATTTTTTTCAATTTTGTTTTATCATTCCTTGCATAGTAAAATTTCAATTTTTTTGTACTTTTATTTGTTTTTGTAATATTATATGAGTGCTTGAAAATAAATTTTATTTTCTTTGCTCTGGGTTTACACATAATAAATATATTAACTTAAAGTTGGTGTTGTATTATTTGCATTCCTAACTCAGTGCTTTGAATTTCTGTTTTTTGTGGGACATGTATTACTTTTTCCTGCTTTCAGTTTCTTCTTGTAGTTCCATTAAATTTAGCCTAATTTGATTTAGAACAAAATACTTCACTTAGAGCTGCCTCAGCCAACATGGAGGGTACCAAATTCTATTCAACCTTAGCACAAATATAGTTACTATTTTGTAAAGCCTTCTAGAAAATATTAAAGAAATTGTTAGTCCATCTCTCTACTTTCCCATAAACTTACTCAACTTAACCTAGATATTCTGCTATAGTAACCAATGCTTGTTTTGCCTTGAGTATGCCAAGAATTTCAAATGCTTAGCCAGACTTTTCATCAACAAAAGGCATTTCTTAGACTCAGATGATGATCACCTATCTATATCTTAATTCTTTACCTTGTCCTCCCTCTTAAAACTGCTTTTGCTGCATCTTATATGTTTTGGTAGTTGTGTTTTTATTTTCATTGGTTTGAAGAAATTTTTAATTATTTTTCTTCATTGTTCAGAAGTGTGTTGTTAATTTATATATATATATATATACACACACATACATACATACATATATATATATATATATATATATATATATATATATATATATATATATATAATGTCCAGCTTTCCTCCTATTTCCTGGAACTATTTCCAGGTCTATAGCTGGAACCATGGTCAGTGAGTCAGCTGTATGAATGTGGGTCTGTCTTCATGGACTTCTCTTACTTTTTACACTGCCACTTTCACTCATCTCCCCAAATCAGGGAATATTTTTTCTACTCATCATAACTTCTCATAAATATATTACAGACAACACAAAAGATTTCTTTTTCTCTGATTCTAGATGTTTGAAATTCAAAAGCCAAAAATTGATTATTTTTATGTCCCCTCTCGTCATTTATGCTGAGTCATGTACTATGGTTATTTGACTGAATAAATGATAGTCAAAGGGCAAAAAGAAATAGCTAGAGGAAGGTATATTTGTTTAGTTCTTCCTAAATATCATCCCACCACATTCCTGGTGTTGATTGCACTCGCATTTTTTTTTCACAACTTGCTCTCCCCTTCACTCCTTCCCTTTGTCACAACCTGTAAAGTCAGGCACTTTCAAGAATGAAACACTTTTTGGTTGTTAGCAAGGTGCAGAAGATGTACCACTTTATCACTGAGCAAAAGAAATAGTAAAATGAAACTTTTAATTTTAAAGCTATTTAGAATATAGTTTGCATAAATGATTTTGCATTATTTTGTAAAGATCTATGGAGAAATGAGACCTAAGAAAATTTGAACTGACAGCCATGAGAAGAAGACATGTGAGAGTAACTCTTAATTGTATATTTAATTGACTATGAAGGAAAATAAGTCTCATATTTAGTAATGAGTATAATTACATAAAGATTCAAATATATTATTATCCAAACAAGTTACTTAGGCTATTTTATGATATTAGAATTTATGAAATCACATAATATCTACATTCTGAATTATTTTGGCAGTGCTAAGTCAAACAATATCCTGCTTTAGAGCAAAAGAAATGGAAATAGTGGAAGATAAAGCATGCCCTCTATTAGTATTTTTAGTTATTTATTTTTACACATCAGTTTATATGGTCATATTTACAGTTAAGAGAGATAAAATGTATAATTTAAGTTAGCTTATTGAAATTACACAATTTATTATAGTTTTTGTTGAAAAAGGTTATACTTAAGTCTATAAAAATATTAGTATTGTAGAGTGTTATCTCTAAATATTTATTACCTTTCAAATAATGTCAAAGTGAATAAATTCCAAATTATACTATCATTTGTAAAGAGTAAACAGTTAATTAATTACACACACAGTCAATGTGTTATGATTATTCTGATGAAAATAAATTTTAAATCTTATACATTAATGAATTTTAGATTTTGAGTCTTCCCAACCAAATATTTAAAAGACACTTTTTTAAATAATATATTTTTTAATTTTTCAATTATAGTTGGCATACAATATTATATTAGTTTCAGGTATACAATATAGTGATTAGACATCTATATAATTCACAAAATGATCACCCCAATAAATCTAGTACCTGTCTGACACAATACATAGTTATTACAATATTAATGAATATATTCCTTATGTTATACTTTGTACTTCCATGACACTTTTGTAACTACCAATTTGTACTTCTTAATCTCTTTCCTCTTTTTCACTGTTTCACCTTGACCCCCCCCCCCGCCCAGTTGGTAACCCTCAAATGTTCTCTGTATCTATGAGTTTGTTTCTGTTTTTATTTTTAAATTTTATTTTGTTCTTTAGAGTTCACACATATGTAAAATCATGTGGCATTTGTCTTTCTCTATCTGACTTACTCCACTCAGCACAATACCCTCTAGGTCCATCATGAAATATCTTTTTCCATCCCTTTACTTTCCATCTATGTGTCTTTCAATCTGAAGTGAGTCTCTTATAGGCAGCCTGTGTAAGGTTCTTGTTTTCTTATCCATTCAGCCACCCTATCTTTTGATTGGAGCATTTAATTCTTTCTCATTTGAAGTACTCATTGACAAATGTGTAGTTATTACCATTCTTCACATTTTTTATACATTTTTTTCTTCTTCTTAAAGAAGTCCCTCAAACACTTCCTGTGATACTGGCTTGGTGGTGATGAACTTGTTTAGCTTTTTCTTGTCTAGGAAGCTCTTTATCTGTCCTTGGATTCTAAACAATAGCTTTGCTGGGTAGAGTAATCTTGGTTGTAGGTCCTGGACTTTCATCACTTTGAATATTTCCTGCCAATCCCTTCTGACCTGCAATGTTTCTGTTGAGAGATTAGTTGATAGTCTCATGGGAGCTCTCTTGTAGGTAACTAACTGCATTTCTTTTGCTGCTTTTAAGATTCTCTGTTTGTCTTTAACTGTTGACATTTTAATGCTGATGTGTTTGGTGTGGGCCTCTTTGGGTTTATCTTGTTTGGGATTCTCTGTGCTTCCTGAATTTGTATGTCTATTTCCTTTGCCAAGTTAGGGAAAATTTTCATCATTATTTCTACAAATAGGTTTTCAATTCCTTGCTCTCTCTCTTCTCCTTCTGGTACCCCTATGATGTAAATGTTAGTATGCTTGATGTTGTTCCAGAGGCCCCTCAAACTATTCTCATTTTTTTGGATTTTTTTTCTTGTCACTATTCTGATTTGGTGTCCTTGCTACCTCATTCTCTATGTTGCTGATTCAATCCTCCATTTCATCCACTCTGTTAATTCCCTCTAATGTGCTCTTCATTTCAGATATTGCATTCTTCATTACTGACTAGTTCCCTTTTATATTTTCCATCTTCATTTTTATGTTTTTTATCTCTTTGTTAAAGTTCTCACTGAGTTTATCTACTCTTCCCCTACGTTCCTTGAGCATCCTTATAACCTGTGTTTTGAACTCTGCATATGGTAGATTGCTTGTCTCTATTTTGTTGACTTCTATTTCTGGAGCTTTGTTCTGTTCTTTCATGTGAGACATGCTTCTTTGTCTCTCCATTTTGGCTGCCTCTCTGTGTTTGTTTCTATGTATTCAATAGGGCTCCTAAGTCTCTTGGCCTTATACAGTGGCTTTATGTAGTAGGTGTGCTGTGGGGTCCCTTGACACATATCTGTGAGGGGTCTAGCTGCAAACCACATTCAGCTGCAGCCTGTACACCTATAGGTACACCTGCTAAGAATCACCAAGCAATCCACAGATGGTTGTCACCTGTGTTGGGCTTATAAGTGCCTTAAGAGGCCAAGCTAGAAACCGAGGCTGGCTGCTGCTAGTGTGGGGCTTGGTACTGCTCAGCAAGAGTACAGGGCATGCCGAGGCTAAAGGCTGCTTCTCTGGATTTGTGAGCCTTTAAGATATTTTAGGAAAGTTCTCAGCAAGAGGCAAGACAGGCCATTTGTATAAAATAAAGCACTGGAAGTGGCTTGGGAGGGCCCACAGGTTAGGAGAGGTGGGGTCTCAAGGAATCTCCTGGGTGGAGTGACCTGTGTTATCCTGTTTGATGGTGACTCGTCTATGGCAGCATCTAGGTCTGCAGGCTGGGAGTGGGGAGGGCTCAACAAAGGAACAATGTATACTGCCAGCAATTCTATATAGGAGAAAGCTGCCCCTCTAGCCCTCTCTCTGAAGCCCAACAACTCAGCGCCTCCCCATATATCCTTGGTTTTCTTTGAGCACCTGCCCCAATGCTGGAGTTCAGAGTAAGGGAATCTGTCAGTGAGTAAGGCCGGGTGTGGGCCCTTTATGAGGAACACCTGCCACTCCCGCAGCCCTCAGTCTCACTCGGCTACAACCTCCACTGGTTTTCACAGCTAGAGGTTATGGGAACTTCTCTTTCCAGCACTGGAATACTGAGCTGGGGAGCCCAGTGTAGGACTGGGACCCCTTGTACCTCAGGTGGGAGAGGGGGCTCTGTAGCCAAGATCCCAATTCTTGACTGTCACACACATTTTTGGGGCCAATGTCTTGTGTTTCTACCCCTTTTACCAGTTCAAAGTGACCTCTTATGTTTGTTCCTAGTTATAGGGCTTCTGTTCAGCCAGACCTTGGGTGACTTTGCATGTTCATTGCTCTGTAGTTTCGTTAAAATCTTGGTGTGGTCACAAGAGGAGGCATACAGCCTCTACCTTCTATGCCATCTTAACTGGTTCTCAAAAAGACATTTACTTTAAATTGCTTATGTATTTTTATATATTTATTATATTTGTATAGTACATATATCTTTAAATAACAATATGGTTGTAGATTATACAAAATAAAATTTCTTATATTTATATTTCTTACATTTCTTATATAACAAAATGTGTGTAGATGATACAAATTGGAGATAGTAATATATTGCAGGTCCATTTTGTTAATAGTAAAAAGTACCATTTTATATGCAATTTAGTTTAAATGAAATGGCATTTATATTTGATTTTTTTTTCATTTTTAATTGCTCACATTATATTATTAATCTTCATGAAGTACTATAATTTTTATATATTCATATATGTGTATTTAGCTGCAATTTCATTTGTAGTCAGAAAACTCAAGAGTCAGAAAAACTCTGATATTCTCATCCTGTATTTGAAGGCAACGATGTATTCAGACAATGATATTCATCCACAGCATGTTGGTAGTAGGCCAGAATTAAAATCATGTCTTCTGAATCCTTTTCATATGCTTAATAATTTATTAGTACTATTCTTCATATAAATAGTATTTCCATTGTAGGTGTGAAATAATAAAGGCCATACATTCTTCTGAAGCAAAATACTATGAGCATATAAACAGCTTTGACATTGCTCTTTGACATTGGTATCAAAAATAGTATTTTCCAGGTCATCAAAGTGAAGAAAACCTAAATAGTGGAGTTCTGTATCCTCTGAGGGACAAATAAACACTCTGGAAATAAACGATTTGAGGCTGCCATCCCACTCCTCTCCTCCCATCATTTCCTTTAATGACTTTAAATGTAGGCTCCTTGGCAACAATATTGCAAAACTCATGAGACTTCTAGTTACCTCCATTCAGATGGAGTACATTTCCAGGAAAAAAATGCCCCCCCGCCCTAACTCGGTTTCCTGGTATCTACATTCATTTATTTTCAACCTTGTGAAATTAGTAAGTTTCCTCCATGTGTTTTCACTTTGACAGAGTCCAGAGAATTATTGTTTTCAAGAATGATTAAGTCTATTTTTCCAAGGGCACATGTCGTAAGAGCCCCTTCAGATATCCTTTAGAGGACTAAAAAGATAACATATAAATAGAAACATATTACCTCATATAAAAATAGAATTTAACTAAGATCCTGTGTATAGAGGAAAATGAAAAGAGAAGATATAAACAGTTATAAGGTACAAAATAATTAATGTTTAATGTAAGATAAGGCAAAGGTATTTTCTCAGACTTAGAAAATACGCCAGGTAGACACTTGTCTTGATTGGCAGTGATTTGGGGTGAACATAGAGACCTCTGTGGGCATATGAGAACTGTGTGTTATTAGGACTGCAGATGAGCTATTTATAAATACATTTCCATTTAGAAATGTATTCATTGCAGTGATGACTATCAGAATATAAGCCATGAAACATCTGGAAATCTTTAATGACAGACTATCTGCCTCTATCTTAGGCTACATTAAAAAAAATAGTGTCTGTTTCACAGGAGGGGAGAGTCCCACTATACTGATCAGAAACCACCTCTCTGAATTCATCTAGGTGTAGCCCAAGAGAAGTAACTCAGAGTAATGATATAAAGAATAATAACAGTAGCCTCTGTTTTTTTAAATCAAGTGTAAAGAAAATTCCAGGAACACCAATAACATTCTTCTAAAGAATTTTAGAGCTCTTATAAAGAATATAATTTGATTTAAATTGTTTTATTTTACCAGAAAGTAATAAAGATTTTAGATTATTAGATATATGGCCCAATGTTATAACAGACTTCATACCTACATTAAAAACTTTGTGGTGGCAAGGCTGAATTTGCCTATGGATACATGAAACAAAAATAAATCATGTTTCTATACACTAAGACGGAACTATTTAAAAAGGAAGTTAAGAAAACAATCCCATTTATAATAGCAATGAAAGAATACAATACATAGGAATAAACTTAACCAAAAATGTTAAATTATAAAACTTTGATGAAGGAAATTAAAGAAGACACAAATAAATGAAAAGATATCCTATGTTCATGGATTGGAAGACTTAATATTGTTAAAATGTCCATATTCCCCAAAGTTATCTACAGATTCAATGCTATTCCTATCAAAATCCTAGTGCATTTTTACACAAAAAAATAGAAGAAAAAAAAACTCTAATATTCATGTGGAACCACAAACAAACCCCAAATAGCCAAAAGATTCTTGAGCAAGAAGAACAAAGTGGGAGGCATAACACTTCCTGGTTTCAAAATATATTATAAAGTTTGGTATGACACTGGCATAAGGACACACATATAGACCACCAGAACAGAATAGAAAGCCTAGAAATAAATTCATACATCTATGGTCAACTGATCTTTGACAAGGATGCCATGAACACACAGTGAGAAAAGGACAATCTCTTCAAAAGTGTTGGAAAACTGTATATCCATATGCAGTAGAATGAAATTAAAACCTTATCTTACAACAAATACAAAAATAAACTCGAGATAAATTAAGACTTGAAACAATAATACTACTAGATGAAAACAGAGATACAAAGCTTTTTGATATTTATCTGGCCAATGACTTTTTGGATATGATATCAAATGCAAAGTCAAACAAAAAAAAACAAAAACAAATAAATGGGACTACATCAAACTAAAAAGCTTCTTCATGGCAAAAGAAACAATCAGCATGACGAAAAGGCAACCTACAGAATGGGAGAAAATTTAGTAGACCACATATATAGTAAGGGGTTAATATCCAAAAATATATGAGACACTAATACAACTCAAAAGCATAATAATAATAATAATAATAATAATAATAATAATAATAATATAACCTGAGTATGATGTGGGAAAATAATCTGAATAGACATTTCTCAAAAGAACACATACAAAGGGCCAACAAGCATACGAAAAGTTGCTTGACATCAATAATCATCAGGGAAATGCAAACCAAAACCACAAAGAGATATCATCGCCTGCATGTTAAAACAACTATCTCAAAAATACAAAAAATATCAATACTAGTGATGATCTGGAGAAAAGGTAACCTTTGTACATTATTGATATAAATGTAAATATGGAAAAGATTATGCTATTTAAAAAAAATAGAATTATTATATGATCCAGTGATCTCACTTCTGGGTATTTATCCAAAGGAAATGAAATCAGTTATGTGCACATCCATGTTCATTGCAGAGTTATTACAATAGCCAAGATACGGTGACAATCTAAGTATATACTGATTAATGGATAAAAAATGTGATAAATGGATTTATAGATACATAAAAAAGTGACATTTATTTGTGATCTTCACAAATGTTTCTTAATTCCCATACCTTCTACATAAGACAGGAAGCCTAAAGAAGGCTAAAGTCAAAGAAATATCTTTTTCCCAGGTGAGATAAGGCTCTGGTCATTTTTTCCCCCTGAGGAGTAGTCCTTTATTATAAGGGATGTTCTGGGAATATTTTACAATGGTTACTTTGCTCTTCTACTTTGCCAGAGTCATGAAGGGACTTTTCTTTATTCTTCACTGGGAGAACTTGATGGGATTCCTATAGGTAAGACCCAGGAAAGTGGGGAGGGAGAGTAGAGGCTAAGATTGTGTTACCAGGTGTTTCTCACTTTCACACTACTCCACACTTAGCCTCCAACAATTCTTCATAACTATAATTTAAGTTTTTTTACAAGTTTGTGTCTTCTGCTCCAGGCAAGAAAATCTCAGTTTTTGTGCTAGGACATCTCTCCAGATTTCAATGTGGCAATAATTTCTTCAAAGTATGAATTTTTACTTTGAATACCTGGTCGCCTCTTCACTTTCAAAAGTTTACTGAATTCTACTATTTGTTGAACATTTGTGTCACTATTTTCTAGTAGATGACATTTAAATGATGTGCATTTCCTCACTTTTAAAAAAGTAACATATATTCTGAATTTCTATTCAGTCAAAGTCAGTCAGGCTGCTGAGTGTCACAAATGACTAAATAGAAATTCAACTCTCTTCCATTTGATAAGAATTGGAACACACAATGCAATATACATATGATGTATTATTGAATTATATATTTAAAATTATATAATTTTATTAATCAATGTCACATAAATAAATTTAATTTAAAAATTGGATCTCGATATTCACAAACTGATGGAGAAAAGAAAAATGCTTCTTGCTTCTGTGTAGTACTTAGAGCTCCATAAACCTGTAACAGTGGGCCTGCAAGAGGAGCAAACTGGCAAGATCACCTTCCTTAGCTCAGATGCACTCATTCCACTGATGTATTTTGAATGTATTTAGAATAAAATACAAATTTGTGGGTGATGTCATTTTGATGTATTTGGTCATATTTAAAATATATATTAGCTCCAAATATGATACTATCTAATTATGTCATGTGGATTATTTAATGTCATGACAAAGTATATTAGTGTCCAATGTTGCTATGAGTTGAATTGTGTTCCCCCAGATTCATATGTGGAAGCCTTAACCACCATTGTGACTATATTTGAAGATAGGGCTTTTAGCAGGTAAGTAAAGTTAAATGAACTCATAAAGGTGAGGTCTTAATCTGACACAATTGGTGGATTTATAAGAAAAGGAAGAAAGAAATCTCTATCTTGCTCCACCTGCACACACCAAGGAAAAGTCATGTGAGAACAGAGAGAGAAGGTGGTCACCTGCAATCCCAGCATAACTCTCATCAGAAACTGGCCCTATGGCACTCTGATTATGGATTTCTAGTATCCAGAACTGTGAAAAATAAATTCCTATTGGTTAAGCCACCAGTCTATGGTATTTTGTTATGGTAGCCTGAGCTAAGTAATATAAGTGTATGTGACTTTGAAACCCTGTGCAATTCTAGCCCTGCCTTCAGGCTTTGGCCTCATGTGACAGATATCAATGATGAGAAAGACCAGATGTTATCCAGGGCATTTGAAGAGTGTGGATACATTCTGAATATGTCTAAAAGATTGTGGTCCAGAAATAACAATCGAGTGTGTACAAAATTAGAATTCACTGAAAAATTAAACTTCTGAATATAAATTAGCTTCAAATTCATTTTCCCTTCTTTCATTCCAACTTACATCTTTGCAAGATTGAAATTTTATTTACTAAAAACATTAGTCCTTCAAGAAAACTGGGAAAGACTTTGGAAATCAAGGAGTATTGTATTCTACCTCCAACCCTGACACTGAGAAGCTAAAGTATTTCTGGGAGGTTGTTCAAACACTCTGAGCCTCAGGTTAGTTGTTTAATAATGAAGATTGAAGGCTAGTTATCACATACATGGAATGATGTAATTGTATGTAATTTGTATAAATTATATAATATAGCTATGCATATAGTATTATAATACATATTCATGTTCATGTCATAAATTATAAAACAGGATATACATATTTATATATGACTGAATAGTGTGTGTATGTATATATGTATGTGTATATATGTATATATATGTATATATATATACATATATATATATAATGTATATATATATGTATATACACACACTATTCAGTCATACTGAAATTGTTGATAACACTGAAACTGTTGATAACACTGACAGGGAATGAAACTGAGGGTAGCAAGTATACTACCCAGGTCTTAATCCCTAGAACCTGTGAATGTTACCTTGCATGGCAAAAAGAACTTTGCAGATGTAATTAAGTTAAGGATTGTAATATAGGGAGTTTATCCTTTGTCCTAAATATAACCACACGTGTTACATAAAAGAGAGACAGAAGGAGGTTTGACTATAGAAGAAAAGATGTATGATGAAAGCAGAAATTGGAGTGATGCACATTAAAGATGGTAGCAGGGGCCACAAGCCAAGAAACATAGATGGCCAGAGCTGAAAAAAGCAGGGAAATGAATTATCCCTTAAAGGCTTCCAGAAGGAACCAGCCTTACAGACACTTTGGCTTGACTTTGGTCCAGTGAAACTGATTTCAGACTTCTGACCTCCAAAACTATAAGAGAGTAATTTGTTTTGATTAAGCCGCTAAGTTTGTAATAATTTGTTCAGAAGCAATAGAAAACATATGTATATTAACACAGTATCTTAGGACTTCAACATGCCCAATAATTTCCAAAAAATCTTCTTTGTTTCTATGTTTATCTTTAACAGCATTTTTACCAAATTTTGGAGAAATCAATAAAGAGGTTTTCTTTTATTTTAACATGTTGCTTCAATGATGACCATATTTACTTTTTCATATTAAATTTAGAAGTCAGGTGGAATGCAAGAACATGGCAGAGTGAGAGACATCTCTAACACTTTCCCCTTGAAACAATAATAAGCTGAACATCTAAAACAATAAAAAACACACAAACTGCACACTAGCATGTCTGAGCATGGGATCTGCACATAAGAGCTACCACAGATCAGAACCCCTGGTGTCGGGCAGTGGACTGGGAGAAATAAAGATGCTGTTTCTCGCAGCCACCAGAGCTCCCTGTAGGGAGATGGGGAGGGAAGAAGGTGCTGTGACTTCCCGGGACAGCCTTGTGTAGCAGAGTTTGTGAGTTATACGTGGCCAGCAACAGGGAAAAGTCATCAGGGCAAAAAGCATAGAAGCAGACAGCAGAAAATCAATATTTGATTTTTACGAGCCACAGTTGCAAATCCGAGGCTGAGCTGTGGCCCCGAACCCTCGACCAGATGGCCCCTCTCCCCATACCCTTCTAGACCAAACACCACGGAACCCCAGGGAAATCTGAGCAAATGCTACTGAAACTGTTGATAACACTGACAGGGAATGAAACTGAGGGTAGCAAGTATGCTTAAACATCTATAAGAAAATAAAGGCATTATTAATACTTTATGTAAAACAGTGATCCAAGAGGATTAGATGTCACCTACTGGAAACCAAAAAAAAAAAAAAAGTGCCTTCTCTGCAGCAGGCTAAAGAGAGACCTTTATATAATAAATCTTCTTTCTGGAAAAATAAAAAGGCAGAATACATTTCCATTAATGCCCAGGCAGAGAAATAGTCCATTAAACACCATGAATAACCAAGGCGACAAGTCATCTCAGAAAAAAAGAGAAAAATCTCCAGAAAATAAGCATATGGACATAGAAATGTGCAGTTTAAATGACAGAAAATTCAGGATGGTACCCTGAAAAAACTCAGTGAGTTCCTAAATGAGTCATATCAACAACTTCAGGTATTTAAAAACCAACTAGATGAGCAGAGCAAGGAGACTGAAATCCTCAAAAAGAACCAAAAAGAACATCTGGAGATAAACACACTGCAAGAGCTGAAAAATGAAATAGCAAGCTTGGGAAATAGAGTCAACCGAATGGAGGAAAGGATAGAAGACAGAAATATAGAAATAAATCAGAAGGAAGAAGAGAGAACCTGAAGAATAAAAAAATCATGAAAGAGAAAAACAAGAACTAGCTGATACCATCAGGAGAGAAAGTATAAGAATAATGGGCATTATCGAAGGCAAGGAAAAAGAGCAGGAACTAGAAAACATTTTCAGACAAATAGTTGACAAGAATTTCCCAAATCTAAGAAATGAGCTGGAGCTTAGAATTCAAGACGGCAACAGAACACTGAATTATCTCAACCCAAAAAAGGTCTTCACCAAGACACATTGTATTAAAATTACCAAAAATCAATGACAAAGAGAATTTTCAGGGCAGCCAGGGAGATGAAAATGATAACTTAAAAGAAAAAAACCCATTAGATTATCCTCGAACTTCTCAGGGCAGACCTTATAAGCCAGAAAGAAATGGAATCAAATACTTAAACTATTAAGTGAAAGGAGCTACCAGCCTAGAATAATATATACAGATAATCTCTCCTTTAGATATGAAGTAGAAATAAAGACCTTTTTAGACAAACAAAAATTGAGGGAATTCTCCACTAAGAGGCCTGCACTACAGGAAATACTGAAAGGGGTCAGTCAATTCACCTAAAACAAAATGAAAAAAAAATACACAATTAGGAGTAAAGTGACTATCAGACAAATAAAATCAGAGGAGTGAAACCTTTACTAAGAACAGGGCATTATATGCTTAAATAATAATAAGAGAATTGCTATAGCAAGATAGTAATGAAAGTTCAGCATACATAGGACAAATTAAGTCAACAATGACTGAAAAGTGGACAATTCAAAGATCTAAATTTGCAAAGGGTAATGGAGAAAAGGCACAAGCAGAAAAAAATGGATGACTGTGTGTGTGTGTGTGTGTGTGTGTGTGTGTGTGTGTGTGTGTATAAAACTATCTTTTACATATTAGTAATGGTAACCACGCACCAAGGATTCAAAACTGAAGTATATAACATGAAACAAGAAGGACCAGAGGGAAAACCCACAAAAGCCAACCAAAATAAAGAAAACAGAAACACAAGGACAAAGAAGCGATGGAAACACTGAGCTACCAGAAAGCAAAAGATAAAATGGCTATAAGAAGACCTCATGTTTAATAATCACCCTATATGTAAAAGATTGAAATCACCAATAAAAAGACAAAGAGTGGCAGATTGGACCAAAAAACAAAACCGAACCATATGCTATCTCCAGGAGACACATCTCAGCTCCAAAGACAAATATAGACTCAAAGTGAAAGGATGGAAACTGAAGGCATTCAGAGAAAAGCAGGAGTAGTGGTACTAACATCGGACAAAAAAGACTTCACAATAAAAAAGGTAAAGAAAGATACTGAGGAACACTTCATAATGATAAAGGGATTCCTGTACCAAGAAGACATAACACTTATTAATATCTATGCTCCCAATCAGAAAGCCCTGAAATATTTAAAGCTATTACTAACAGAACTAAAGGGAGAAACAGACCAAAACACTATCATAGTATGGGATCTAAATACCCCATTGTCCGATATGGACAGCTATCCAAACAGAAAATCAATAAGGAAATAACATCCTTAAATGACACATTAGACCAACTGGACAAAATTGACATTTACAGAGCCTTCCATTCAAAAATAACTGCTTATTCATTCTTTTATAGTGCACATGGAACATTCTCAAAAATCAACCACATGCTGGAACACAGAGGTAGTCTCAACAAATATAAGAGGTTTGAAATCATATCAACCATATTCTCTGATCATGTTTTGAAGCTGGAGATCAACTGTAAAAAGAAAGCAGGAGGATGCTCAACATCGCTAGCTATTAGGAAAATGCAAATCAAAACCACAAAGAAATATCATCTCACACCTGTTAGAATAGCGTAATCAACAGGACAAGTAATAACAAATGTTGGAGAGGATGCAGAAAAAAGGAACTCTCATGCACTGCTGGAAGGACTGCAAATTGGTACCGCCACTATGGAAAACAGTATGGAGGTTCCTCAAAAAACTAAGAATTGATCTACCATATGATCCAGCAATCCCTTTACTGGCTATATATCCCAAAGACTTAAAACATTTATCCAAAAAGATGTATGCATACCAATGTTTATAGCAGCATTATTCACAGTGACCAGACATGGAAGCAACCAAGTGTCCTACGATGGATGATTGGCTAAAGAAGCTGTGGTACATTTATGGAATACAATGGAATATCACTCGGCCATAAGAAGAGATGAAATACTGCCATTTACAACAACATGGATGGACCTCAAGATAATCATGCTAAGTGTAATATGCTAACAGAAAAAGTTGAAAATCACATGATATCACTTATATGTGGGATGTAAACCTAAAAGCAACAAATGAACAGGACAAACAAACAGAGACTCATGGACATGGACTATAGACTAGTGGTTACCAGATGGTAGGGAGTGAGTGATGACGGGGGAGGTAGATGGGGTAAACAGGGTCAAATTATGGGGGGTAAGGGGAAGGGTGAAGTGAGTAAAAGGGATTAAATATATGGTAGCTGAAGGAAACTGTAATTTTGGTGGTAAACACACAATAGAATATACAGATGTCAAGTTATAAGGTACACCTGAAAATTGCATAATTGTATTAACCAATGCTGCCCCAATAAACTTAAAAAAATCAGCATTTATCTTGATTTTCCAGAACCAACTCTAACTTTAGGCACTTCTTATAGAAACATTCTAGCTAATAAATAAAAAAAAGAATAATAGAATTAGAATATCATCATTTTATAGTCCTTCACAAATAATAAAAATATCAACGGCTACAATTAAAATAGAGTGTCAAATATTCTGTGCCTTCTAAGGAAAGTACACCATGCCACTTATAAAGCAGTTTTGCTAAAAATGCAAATCAGAATCTAACAAAAACGCTAAATTTAATTAAGAATTTACAAATAACAAAAGAAGCAGAAAATCATTTTAATCTATAGGGATCCAATTATATAACAAAATCCATATTATGTGAAACAATATAAAAGAAACCATTTTTTTTCTCCCCAGAAAATAAAGAGAAGCATTCTATGAATAAAGTCAAGTGACATAACTTATTTCAATGTATAGGCTTTATTTGAAATATAATTTAAGCAAACTATAAACAAGTATAAAACAAGTATAAACAGAGAAATTTAAATACTAACAAGATATTGGATGATATTAAGATATACTTACCAAGTAGAGGTGATAATGATATTTTGTTTTTAAAGAGTATTTTTCAATTAGAGATATATTTAAAAATATCTACAGATGGAATATAATGACTGGGATATGCTTCAAAATAATCTCAAAATGGTGAAGTGGGGATGGGTTGGATGTTTGTTAAGGGTGTGGATAGGTGTATAGATGATACAATATTGAGATCCATTATACTGTTTTCTCTTTTATTTTTAAAAATTCTTATAATAAAATATGAAAATATTTCTAAACTAGGAATAAAAAGAACACTTAAATCATATTTCTTTTAGGAATTTTATTTTAAAAATTTATAGGTTAAGAAAATTTCTTATGTTCTTAATTTACTATGTTTTTTGTCACAAAATTGTGTTGAGCTTTCTAAAAAGATTTTTCTGCTTCTGTAGAGTGTCTAATATTTTCCTCTTCTATGAGGTTGTTGTGAATTTTATAGATAATTTATATGTCTTTTATATGTTTTTCAAAGTTGAGCTACCATTTTAAAAAATTTTCTTTAAAAAATTTTTCAATTTAAAAATTGAGCCATCCTTGATTCATGAGAAAAATGCTTTTCAAATCTAAGGCCAAAAAAAAAAAAACTATAGAAATTAGGCATAAAAATATGGTCCAATGTGTATATAATTCAAATTCCCAAAGAAGATCGAAACAAATATTTAAAACTATTATGTAAGAAAATAGTCCTGAAATAAAAGATTTAAATATACATTTGATCAGCAACACCATGTACCTGATGAAAACAATCCAGGACAGTAAATCTCAAGACATATCCTGATAAAATCAATGAACTTTAAGATGAAGAAATAATTTGATTATCTGGGTAAAATGTCAAAGTAAAGAAAACTGGATTGGTATCATCTTTTTCAACAGTACCATTAAATCACAGAAAACATTGAAGTAAGGCTACAAGGTATTTCTAAAGGAAAGTTTGAGCCAATAATTTTGTATCTAGGCAAACTTTCCTTCAAATATAAAAATTATAGACAAGGAGTTTTAAACATTCATTAAGCAAAGTGACATGATTTCCATGAGCCTTTCCTGAGGAATAACCTAGAGGATGAACTTTAGCCAATTAGTGATGATTAGGAAAACTTGGCAAAAGAGACTGTTGGTAAGCATGTGTAACTATATATCTAAGATTAAAACAATGGTTTTGTAAAAGCATACCAGAATAAGATTTAAATATGTTCCAAAAAATAGCATTAATGTAATATATGATAATATAATATTCTGAAATTATACATAATATGATTAACGAAATATGAAGTAGAAAGGGGGAGAGAAAGTGGGAAGTAGAATGAGCTTACAGATGACCTCATGTGTATGAGCTGTAAATCAAAAGATACAACATTATGTTGACAAATCAAACTAGGTATTTTTAAACTCAGGAGATTCATGGAATTCTATAGTAGAACATTTGGTGTGTATGAATATATTAAATAAATTAATCATGAACATTCACCAATGTGGTTTCTGAAAAATACAAATTTGAAACAATAATTTTTAAGTAAAAAAATAATCATAGGCAGAAATCTGGAAGATTATATGCTAATATAACTTTTCCAGTAATTGTGTGATTTTAAGTAAGTAACCTATTCTTTAGTTTTCAAGGAGTGATTCATTAAGCAAATGAAGGGGTGGATTTTTTGCTCTCCTAATCTGATTTGAAGAAAAAAAAATATTTTTAACCAATCAGAGATTTTACCAGATATATCCTGTGTCAGAATCTCATCTATGTCAAAATCTCATCTTTTCCACTTATTGTTGAAGACTTGGAAAAGCAGCTTAAATTTGAGCCTTATTCTTCATATGAACAATAGAAAGATGGACATTATCTTCTGGTTGTTCATCTAAGATCTATTCTCCATTCTTTATTAACAAAACCACAGTGTTGTTCAGATATTGTGTTCAGCTAAAATATTTGTTTCTCCAGGATACTTTGCCATGAGCGGTGGTGTTTCCACACAGTTCTGGTCAATGAGCTATAAATTATAGCGTACTGAGAAAGATTTTGCTCTTTTGATATAGGTGTCCCCTTGGTTATTTCCTCCTTATTCTTGTCTATTAAATTAGCAAGAGCCTGGCATGGAATAGCCATCTCGTACTCTTAAGGTAAGTAGTTTGGGTAAAGAAGCCAACATAATGAGGGAGAGGGCAGAAAAATAAAAGAAGTTGAGGTTTCTGTTACTTTTAGTTAATTGACAGAGTTTTTAACTCACAAAAATGTCCATGTATTATTATCAGAATTGAAGAATGTAATGTAACATGTCAAGCACCTTAGGGAGTCTCTGGCACTTACTAAATTACTAAGTTAATGCTAGTTCCTCTTTATGCACATTTCCACCCTTAAATGCACAACTCAGCATGAGTAGCTACTTTCCTTCCTTTGTTTTACTCTTTCAAAATGAGGATATATTTTAAAACAAAATATAGCCACAGTAGTACACTTCAGAGGGAATTGTGAAATGAGGTAGTGTAGTGTAGTAAAAAAGTACAGAATTTTGCATCAAAAACTCAATGTGTGGATCCCAGTTTACATGTGTAAAGGCTGTGTGTTCTTGGGGAACTTATTTAATCCTCTTTTTTTAAAAAAATCTATTTTTAGATTAAATTTAAATTTGTAGAAAAAATTGACAAGATTGTATAAAGAATTCCCATATACCCCACAGCCAGTTAACATCTGACATTATTGACATCTGGCATTAATAAAGTACATTTGTCATAAATAATAAACCAATATTTATACATTATTTATAACTAAAGTCTATATTTATATTTCCTTAGTTTTTACCAACTGTCTTTTTTTTCTGTTCCAGGATACCATATTACATTTAGTTATCATGTCTTCTTACACTCCCTTTGGCTGTGACAGCCTCTTACACTTTCTTTGTTTTTGATAAACTTGACAATTTCAACTGTTTAGGTATTTTGTAGAATGCCTCTCAATTGAGATTTGTCTGATGTTTTTCTCATGACTAGGCTGAGGGTATGAGTTTTTGAGATGAAGATCGCACGGGTAAAGTGACATTCCCATCACATTATATCAAGATTATACTGTCAACTTGATTGATCATATTAATGTTGACCTTGATCACCTGGCTGATGTAGTGTTTGTCAGGAGGAGAGGGAGTTATGCTTTATCTCCCTTAGGCTGCACTACCTAATTATTTGGAATTCTTCTCTATAGGAGATTTGTCTTTTCTCCTCAATTTTTTTTTATTCAGTCACTTATTTTTCTTAATATGGACTCATGGATATTTGTTTTATACTTTGGGTTGTAATCTACTACCATATTGTTTATTTTGTTGCTTAAATTGTTCCTTCTTTGGCCATTGCAAACTCTTTCAGATAGCTCCTGTACTCCTTTGATATGCCTGCATCATTTTTTTGAGCACTTGTTTACTAGCACTGTGAGATGTTGCAGATTCATCTTGCATATTCCTCACCTGAATGCTAGAAGCAGCCATTTCTATAAGGAGCCTTGGTTGCTTTTAAGAGAGCATGGTGTTAGAAACCAAGATCTGGGCTCCAGATGTGCTCATTGCTACTGAGGCGAAGTTACTTCTGGCTTTCTCAGCTGACTGAGAAATGAAAATATATATGTTTATACTAACCTCTGTGTGTGTATATATATATATATACATATATATATATATATATATGTATATATATATATATATATGTATATATAAAATATATATAAAATTGTGTGTGTGTGTGTGTGTGTGTGTGTGTGTGTATACCTAACTAAATGGCAGACCCATTCTCTTGCTGGAGAAGACCGAGAGCCTCACACATTTTCAAGAGGAACACAAGTTGTAGAGAAAGATATACCATAGTAAGAGGGTGGGTGACATTAAGAAAATAGAAAATAACATTTATCTAAATGGACCTTCCACCCAGGTAAGATGTGACCGCCCTTCTTTCTACCATGCCTCATGTTTTCACTGCACTGTCAAGCTGAGCTCCTAAGTCAGGCCCAAGGTGTTCTGTCCTAACTCTTTTCAGAACAGGCAGTGTAACCCACCTGCATGCTATAATGCTGCCCATATGCCTGACTGACAGGAGCCTATTAAATACACCACACACCTCTGTTTTCACCATAGTGAGGGAGGAGAATGTTAGTATTTCTTAAGGGAAGAGAATGAAGGTAAACACATCACCAAGTCACCATGAGCAAGGTTACATCCAGGAAAGGAGCCTTCTGGGCTGTGTGGAGTATCTGAAAACACAGAAATCCTTTCATTCCAATTCACAGTGCTTTCTAGTGACAAGTTTCTTGGCGTACAGGTAGTTTAGGAAACAATCAACCAGACAATATGGGAGTGCTCACAATGAGAGACCTGCTGCTGAGGTAACACCCAGTTGTGATTTTATTTCTGTTTGGATAATACAATTTGTTCTTACTGCATTAACTGAAAAAGACTGCCAAGAAATGTCCAGTTTGGAAGAACACACACTGAAAAATCAACATTTCTGACTTTTCTTGAGATCACCGTGGGAACAGGAACATATTTTCAAAGAGCCAGAATTAAACAGCAGTAAGTTGAAAAGATTTGGTACTACCAGATCGTGGCATCATCTCACGTGAACACACAGAACTGTGAGAATGAGGGTGGGAATGAGAAATTTACTGCAAAATTATGGATTTCTTAGAAACATCACGTGTTAAGCACAAGGTAGTTCTATTTTTAATTTTTTTGAGGAACCTCCATAATTTTTTTATGGTAGCTATAGAAATTTGCCGTTTCACTAACAGTGCACAATGGTTCCCTTTTCTCCACATCCTTGTCAACACTTGTTTGTTGATTTATTGATGATAGCTTTTCCGACAGGTGTGAGGTGATATCTCATTATGATTTTAATTTTCACTTCTCTGATAATTAATGACTTTGAGCATCATTTCATATGTCTATTGGCCATCTGTATGTCTTCTTTGGAAAAATGTCTATTCAGGTCCTATGCCTATTTTTAAATCAGATTGTTGGTTTGTTTTTTTTAGTGTTGAATTGTATGAGTTCTTTATAAGGATAATAATCCCTTATCAGATGTATTATTGATGAATATCTTCTCTCATTCAGCAGGTTGTCTTCTCATTTTGTTGATAGTTTCCTTTGCTGTGCAAAAACTTTGTAGTTTAATGTAGTTCCATTTCTTTAAAACAAACTACCATATGACTTAGAAATTCCACTTCTGGGTATTTATTTGAGAAAATTGAAAACACTAATTCGAAGAGATATATGCACTCTTATGTTCATTGCAGTGTTATTTACAAGAGCCAAGCTTTGGAAGCAACATAAGTGCCCATCAATAGATGATTGGATAAAGAAGTTGTAGTACATATATACAATGGACTATTACTTAGCTACAAAAAAGAATGAAATCTTACTATTTGCAACAACATGGATGGACCTAGACAGTATGATGCTAAGTGAAATGAGTGTATAGAGAAAGACAAATACCGTATGATCTCACTTATATGTGGAATCTAACAAACAAAACAAACAAACAAACTAGAAACAGACTCATAGATACAGAGAACAAATTGATAATTGCTAGAATGGAGGGAGATTGGGGAGATGGGTGAAGAAGGGAAAGGGATTAAGAAGTACAAATTGGTAGTTACAAAACAGTCAGAGGGATATGAAGTAAAGCATAGGGAATTTAGTCAATAATATTGTGATAACTATGTATAATGCTAGGCAGGTATTAGACTAATCGGGGGGATCACTTTGTACATTATATAAATGTCTAACTGCTATTCTGTACACCTGAAACTAATATAAAATGATATTGATTGTCAACTATAATTGCAAAATAAAAATAAAGAAATAAAAATAAAGCATCCAGTTTTTAAAGAAATGTCAAGTGCAATACACTCTCCATTGCAGACACCGATCTTTCAATAGCTTCTAGTAATTCAGTTTTTCTTCCCGCTCTGTTCATTTCCAGCTAGCACAAAATAAAAAGACACTAAATTGGTTTTACTTTTAAATATAATATTATTTAATATATATACCCCTCAAGAAATAGGTTTGGCTACTAACTAAAGAGCTTTGTTCATTTTTTTCTTAATATGAATGTGATTACTCAAAATGCAGGGTGTTCCTATTGTCATATTTCTGAAAAACTGTTAGTGATTATTACATGGCTGATTTCTGCAACAGAGTTTGCTTTTTTAACATTTTATTTCTGACATGCAAAAGCTTTAAAAAAACTTTAGTTAATTTTTGTTGAGGTAACATTTGTTAATAACATATAAGTTTCAGGTGTACAGTATTATAATTCTATATCTGTATACACTATATTGTGTTCACCACCAAAAGTCTAGTTCCCATCTCTCATCACATATTTGAAGCCCTTTACCAATTTCATCCTCTCTCCTCCTCCTTCCTCGTGTAACTACCAATCTGTTGTCTGTATCTATTAGTTTTGTTTTGTTTTGTTTGCTCATTTTTTCTTTTATATTCCACATGAGTGAAACCGTATGGTTTTTGTCCTTTTTCATATGACTTATTTCACTTAGATCCATCCATGTGGTCACAAATGAAAGGATTTAATAAAGAAGATGCAGTGTATACATACCCACACACACTACTCAGCCATAGAAAGGTGAACTATTGGCACAACAGTTTTTAGTAAAGAAGATTCTGTGCAGAATTTAGGCACAGATAGGGATGAAAAATTGGGGGTTTGAAATGATAAGTCGCCTCATAAATTTCAACTACTTTTAAAGCATATCCAATAGCATTAATGTAGGAGATTTCTAGATAAAAACCTAGCTAGTTATATCTTAAATTTAATATGAACAAAATGGCGGAGTAAGCTTAGGACACCCTTGCATCATTTCCTTCATTTGCATGAACCTCTCCAAACTACCTCCTTACCATTATACATGTTTCAAACATATTTTTCAAGATGAAACATAACTTTTAATTGTTCAGCTTGTGGCAACAATGTCATGCTTTTCCATCATGGAAGCTTTTTTCCATGATTTTTCCTATATAAAAAAAGGAATAGTAAAAATAAAACATGAAATATAAGCAAAAATATTTACAATCTTCATAGTGCCATTTAAATATTTTTCACGTATCCTTAGCTAATTCTGTATTTGAATTTATCTGCCAGGAAGTTGTAAATTTCCTTCATAAATAGAAAACAAGAAAAAAAGTTTAGAATTTCACTGAGTTCAATTTTCTAAACAGTTTTATTGAAGTATAATTAATATAGAAAAACTGTATATATTTAATGTGTACAATCTGATGAATTAGAACATGTGCAAGCACCTCCGATACTACCACCACAATCAAGGTAATATTCATCATGAGTTTCTTTGTGTTTCTCTCTCTCTTTTGTCATAAGAATGCTTAAAATAAGATCTACCCTCTTAAAATTTTAAGTGCATAATACTGTATTGTTGACTACAGGCACTATACTGTACAACATATCTCTAGAACTAATTCATCTTGCATAACTGAAACTTTATACCAATTGAACAACTCCCCACTTCCCTGTTCCTTGGCCCCTCATAACCACCATTCTATAATCTGCTATGAGTTTAACTATTTTGGGTACCTCATATAAATAGAATCATACAGTATGTATCCTTCTGTGAAATGGCTTATTTCACTTAGCATAATGCCCTACAGGTTTATTCATGTTGTCAAAAATGACAGGATTTCCTTCTTTTTAAAGGCCAAATAATATTACATTGTATGTATATAGAACACCACATTTTTTCCCCATTCATCTGTCAGTGGACATCTGGGTTATTTCCATATCTTGGATATTGTGAATAGTGCTGTAGAATTTAAAAATCTAGAATTTACATTTATGACTAGACATAATTTGCCTACAGTAGAGCTGGTTAATGGGTTCTTTGAAAGCAAAAGAATAACATGTAATGGGAACCATACTGTGATCTGTTTCTTACTTTTTTAAGTATGACTAAATGTGACTCACTGAGGAAGAGGGTAAACATCCGACAGTTTCAGGACTATTTCCTCTCTTACAGCATCTCTGAGTTCTTATTGGGCTGTTAAACAGATCACAGCTGCTTAATGTCACCCTTGTCATTTAGGTAGTAGGGACAGACAGTGGGCCAGCAGAAGATCACTTCTATTGAAGGAATCTCTGACAAGCATCAGTTTATTTGAGTATGCTTGATTCTTCTCTGTAACACTTAGAAAATTTAGCATAGTAACATTTTTAAATCATTAAATATGTTTTTAAAGGAACACTGATATGCATTTGGTCATTGAAGATAACAATTTTCTTCCAATAAAAAAATGATCCCGCCTCTCTTATTATTTAATTTCTTTGATGCTTGAGTTGGTGCTTTGAGTCTATTCACTGCTCCAGTGAGGGGTCGCTGGAGCTGAAGACTGTGCTTTGTAATCCAAGGCTTCATGCTCCAGCTACTGAGGTTACCCAAGGAGGGTATAGAGATCAAAGAGACCTACTCATGCCTATTATATGAGCGTGAACAGCTGATTTCCAGAGCTATAGCCAGGGCACCTCAAGCTACAGCAATTCATCTGAAGAAAGAGGTAGTATGTCAGCCAGGATAAGGGTATGTAAAGATAAAAGGAATCCTCATGACCAAGCAGAACAGCAGAGTGAGTACCCACTCAGAACTGAGGGGAATTCAAAAGACAGATTGGAAACAGAAGGGGTTATAGCTTCTCAATGAACGAGTGGGTCATCCCTTACTGTGTGTTGCTGAAATAATGCTGGAGTAAAGGATTCCCCACAACATAATAGGGTTGAAAGGAGATATCAAAAGAATCACATTTATTCTGCTCTAACATTTGTTCTATTTTTAAAAATCATTTTGAATATATAATTCTTCCTCTTTTTTTCTGCCTTTTTTGTTGTTGACTTAAAATTCTTTAATCAGAAAGATAAAAACCCAATGAAAAGGGATTTTGCCTGATGGCTTTAGGGTATTTCTACCACCCATATTTGAGTCATTTTATTGTCAGAATCCCCAATTTCATGCATATATTCTTGCAAGTTATAGACTGGACAGTGACCTGAGTGGAAATAACAGTGAGCCTCTAGAAGCTTTTACATAATTCAGAAAATGAGTGAATTTAGAGCTGATTTAGGAGATCGAAAAAACCACTATATGAACTAGGTTGGGAAATACATTTTCCAAGATATCTCTAATTAAAAAAACATCTGTAGTTTAGAAATTATAAATAAATTTCCCTAGGCTTTGTTGTGAACCTTGGAAGAGGGAGTTTCTGTATAAACCAGCAGGTACTTGGCTTCTTTAGAAATACTGTGATGAAAGCTAAATGAGTTATTGAAACAGTTTGGGTAAACAGGAAGTTTATCTAATTGCAATCTGAGCATCAACTGAATTAAATTTATTAAATGTCCTTTGAGGATGTGCTATTGTGCTAGGAAGGCAAGGTACTAGGCATGTATTTTGTAAGTGAAGCTAAAACATTAGTCTCATGGTGGTGCAGTCTTTGAATCATTCGTGTGTTTATAGACTATAACTGGTTCTTCACTGTGTTTTTCTCAGTGTTTAAGAATTACACTTCCCATTTCTTTTTCTTTGTTTCATGATCTTATTTTTTGCTGCACAAAGGATTGTGTTCCTTCTCTTGTGTTATCTGTGATCTTGCACAAGTCATAAAAATTATGTCAAGTTTATTTTTGGGGTCTGATAAATTAGGTCATAAATTTGTCATCAAGATTAAATGAGGCCACTGCCCAACCACCTGTGCAAGGCTGTCTCTGCCTAGCCTGAACTTGGTGCAGAGCATGACGCAGGTGCCCTTGCCCCTTCATCATGGTCCTGGGAGGTGGCAGCACACTGTGGTCTCAGTGGCCATGAGTGCACCCATGGCCCGCCCTGGCCTCCTCTAAAACCCACTGCCACCACTACCACTTCCTCCATGGGTGTGCAAGGCTTTCAGGGCTTCCAGGACTACACAGAGAAGCTGTGATGCTGATGGAGCTGCAGAAGCTGTCCCAGGACAGCCTGGTGAGTAGAGGATGACAGTGGCACCATACATATCCATTATCTTTGATTTTGCATTCCTGTTCACAAGAAAGCTCTGTTTAAGGCTTTAATTTTATGATTATGAAACAAATAAGACATAATCACAGTTTTCCTCTGTTACTTAAATTTCATCACTGTTGATGCCTACTTAAATTTCATCATTATTATGTGGTTCTCTTGTGTTAAAGAAACCTGCAACTATCAAAACTAAAAAAAAATTATAGAATAATATTGCCATTCTGCTGATTTTAAATATGCAGTACATCATGCATACTTTATAAACAAGTTAAATGATGACAAAGTTGAAATCATAGAAGACGCAAATGAATTTTCAAATTCAACATGTTTTCTGAAACTTTTCATGACTTAATACCATGTATCTGTAATCAATGAACTACTATATGATTTTGAGTTGGTACTATATTATTAATGCTACTACTTGAGCTAAATTTCTTCATAGTTCATAATTTTTAAAATGTGCAGTTAATATTATGCATGTTATTGCCCTTTCTTCCATTCTTACCAGTATGTGCCCATTTGCAAAATGAAAATGCTAATAATTGTCAATAGTCTTATAAAAGATGCTAACTCTGTTTAGTCATTGATATTGCTCTAAACTTAAAATTTTGTGATGATCGACCTTTGTTGCATTTATTCTAAACCCTACCCCTCCCCATTATCTGGTTGTTTCGAATGCCAACATTACCCTGGTGTATTCACTGCTCCATGCATTATTGTTCTTTGTTGCTATTTTATGCTTTCATATTAGCAAAACATGGAATTCAGTGAAAAACAAATAAAGAAACCCTTTGATCTTGAAAAAACATAACCCTCCAAAATGCAACCCCACTTCTATAGCAGGAAACAAATTCCTTGTTCTTAAGAACTGTCCTATCAAGAATGTAGTAGAAGCAGGTATACTCATATTATTTTGATGTTTTTATTAAAGTTTCCAAACAACATACTTTGAAATCAGAATAATTTCTTATTTGGTTCCATATAATTCTCCTGATACTCTTTATCACACATTACTGATCAGAAATGAGATGTAATTCCCCAATCCCTGCCTGCAAAGCCTGAGTAGGATCTCACTGCAAGTTGAAGGGAGTTTTGTCTTAACTCATGGATTCACAAGAATGAACTGCCATTGTGTTTGACTGATTGTGGATGAGTTGTGATTAAAGGCTATTGGGTGTATTAAAGGCTATTGGGTGAAATTTAAAATGCTTGATAAAAATCTTTATTATTTAAGTATAAAGAAAAATTAAATGAGAAAATGCATATGAAATTGCATAAGGTGGATAATGCCTAATAACATTAAATATAAAATTTAGCTAAATAAAAGACATGCAGCTTAGTGAACTTGTGCAAGTTTATAATCTCTCTGTATTCCAATTTCCTTATTTGTAAAATGGGAATCATCATCATCATCATCATCATCATCATCATCATCTGCTCAGCAGGGTTGTTGTGAGGATTAAATAAGTTAATATATGAAGCACTTCAAAACATTCACTAGAAATTTCGATTCAAGATGATGACATAAGAGGATCCTGAACTCACCTTCTCCCAAACACACCAAATCTACAGCTACAAATGGAACAAATTCCTCTGAGGGGGAAAAAAACAACTAAAAGTGGCTGAGTAATGCTTATTCATCAAGTAAGCAAGAGGCCTACATGGAAGCAAATAGGAGAGACTGGGACACAATCTCACTATAAAACATCCTTGACACAGTGATCCACAGTCAAGAGGGAACTCAAAACCTGGATTTTCTCCCTGAGGAGTGAAGGGTTTGAACCCCATATCTGGCACCTCAACTTTTAAGACAAACACCTGAGAGATGGGTTCCCAAAACATCTAGCTTTGAAAACCAGCAGGGCTCACATCCACAAGACCCACAAACCTATAACAATCTGAGAAATGGCTCTTAAAGGGCTCGCACACTTGGACTGACCTACCTAGAGCCCACTCAGAAGTGGCTGATCTAGGGGCACCCAGACTTTGTATGGGAGAGGCTCATTTGCTTGTCATGGAGCACACATTTTGGGGGCATGCTGGAGTGTTCTCTGGGACAGAGACTGGTGGGCACCATCTTTGTGCTCTCCCTCTGCCTTGCTCCAGCCAGAGAGCTATCTTTTTTTTTAATGTAACTCTCCTCCCAAATCCATCCTCAAATGTGTAGACACCATCTCTACAGTGGATAGAGGTTCCTCAAAAAACTAAAAATAGAACTACCATATGATCCAGAAATTTCACTTCTGGGTATTTATCCAAAGAACATGAAAACACTAATTTGAAAAGATATATGTACTCCCTTGTTCATTGCAGTATTATTTACAATAGTCAAGACATGGAAAAAGCATAAGTGTCTACCAATGGGTGAGTAGATAAATGAGTGATGTGTATATATATATATATATATATATATATATATATATATATATATATATACACACACACATATACACACATTGAGGGCATTATGCTAAGTAAAATAAGTCAGAGAAAGACAAGCACCATATGATCTCACTTATATATGGAATCTAAAGCAAAAACAGAACCAAAAAACCCTGAGTTCATAGATATGGAAAACAGGCTGGTTGTTGCCAGAGGTGGGGTGGGGGTGAGAGAGTGAGCAAAATTCATGAAGGTGGTCAAAAGGTACAAATTTCCAGTTATAAATTAAATTAGTCCTGGAGAGGTAATGTATAGCATGGTGACTATAGTTAATAATACTGTATTTGTATATTTGAAAGTTGCTAAGAGAGTAGATCTTAAAAGTTCTTATCACAAGCAAAAATTTGTATAACTATGTATGGTGATTAATGTTAACTAGACTTATGGTGATCACTTCGCAGTATATACAAGTTTTAAATCATTATGTTGTACATCTGAAAATAATATAATGTTATATGGCAATCATACCTCAATACAAAATAATTAGCCCTCAGTGATTGTTTTTGATTATTCCTATAAATGTTCCCTTCCACATCTCAATTATTTTTCTTTGCTAACAACTTTTAAAATATCAATTTTATAGGATAATTGATCTGCCATCTATGTTACTGGACTTGTACTGTCCAAAAAAGTAGCCACTAGCCACACATAGGTAATAAACACTTGAAAGATGTCTAATTTAAATTGAGATCTGCTATATGTGTAAATTACACAGAGTATTTTAAAGACTAAGTATGAAAATAAAAGAATTAGAATATCTCAAGTAATCTTAAATCAATTAGTTGTTAAATATTAATATTTGTGATTTTGGGTAAATAAATTATATCATTAAAATCAATTTTACCTTTTTGCCTTTTTAAATGAACTATTAGAAAATTAAAAATTACATATGAGGCTCATATTATACTTCATTGGACAGCACTCGTACAAACTATTAATCATAGTCATTCTTCTAGGTAGCTGCTTTGCAATGTGAAGGGCAGTTCATGTGAGATCATGTGACTTTAAAAGATTACTAGTTGGTATTTTCATTAGCCTCTCCTCAGTCCTGGTTCTAGTTCCTTTTCAGCCTGTTTGTAATAGTAGAGATGAAGCATTCATTTAAAAACCATATATTGAGCACCTGGTATTTGCAAAGCACTGCTTCAGGTATGTAAAGACACCCTTATTCCATGGTCCAGGTGTTCATGGAACTTAAAGCCTGGCAGAGGTGGCAAATAACTATCAATAATTATCCAATCATAGCTGTGATGAGCACTACAAAGGAAAAGCCAGGATTATGGCAATGGAGAACCTAACCTATTTAGGGTAGAGGGGTGGCCAATGGAAGGGCCATATATTTTTTTTTCTGAGTAAAGTAATATCTAAGTAGCATGTCATAGTGTATTAATATGGTAGTTAATGTTGGAGATGTGTACCTTGCATTTCAGTCCTGCTCCTGGATAAAGGAAATGTGTATGTAATATTCCATTGTGTGTGTGTGTGTGTGTGTGTGTGTGTGTGTGTGTGTGTGTGTGTGACTTAGAAAAAGAAGGGAATCTTGCCATTTGGGACAACATGGATGAACCTGGAGGACATTATGCTAAGAGTAATAAGCCAGACACAGAAAGACAAATAAATACTGCATAATCTGATTTATATGTGAAAAATAAATAATCAAACTCAGAAACACAGAATAGAATGATAGTTGTCTGGGGATAGGGAAAGGGAGAAATAGGGGTGATGGTTAAAGGATATAAACTTTCAGTTATCCAAAATGAGTAAGTTCTGGAGATCTAATTTACAGCAATGTGACTAAAGTTAACGATACTGTATTGTATACTAAAATTCACCGAGTAGGTAAATCTTCAGTATTATTTTTACTACATACACATACACACCGAAAAAGAAAAAGAAAATGCTAACAAGAAAATGTGAGGTGATAGATATTTTAATTAATTTGATTATGGTAATTATTTTACTATATGTATCAAAATATCAAAGTTGTGTACCTTAAATATATACAATTTTGTCAATTATGTCTTAATAAAACTAGGAAAAATTGTTCAAGTTGAATGACAATTTAAAGTCATTTGCCAAGCACAGCTATATGTGATTTCCAACAGAGGAACAATTTCCCACTGTGTTAAACTTTGAAATGTATTGAAGAGAGAGAAAAAATACCAGTGCTTTACAGTCACTTGCTGGAGAAAATTGCCTTTGAAATAATTTATGAAGTGGGAAAAATAGGATTTTAATAATATGAAATATAAACCAGTTTCTGGTAAGATCTAGTATTTGTATAACATTAAGGGATATTTAGTGTATAAGTATGTTTAATAGTATACTTTGTGTTATGCTAGCATTTTTATTAAAGACCCTAGAGCATTTCAAATAGGTTTATTAAAAATTTCTGTTCTCTGCTGATTAAGGAAATGCTCCCATCTTATACCTGGTATTTCCATCACAGTTCTAGAATAGTTACGAGAGAATTTTAGAGCAAGTGACTTAGACTGTTAATTGGAAAAACAGAATTATTCATTAGGATGACTACAGATTAGGAATTTTTAATAAATACAAAAATATACATATAAAACCTATTATCACCCTAAAAAATAAATTAAGTCATCAGGGATGGAAAGCCTTTGTATAGTGCCATCTCTCTCAGAGTTAACAGTCAAAAGTCCTTCTAGGAATGAAAATAATCAGTGGGCCCTCACCCCCACCCCAAAACATTCAAACCTAGTAGAACATGTCAAGATACAGTGTCAGAAACTCTAATGCTCTTCCTGGTTGTTGTTTTGCTATCACAAATTGACCCTATCATCACAATTTCTTTATCTATGAGTTCTCCCTGAATTAACAGGTTAGTCTCCTTACAGCTTCCTCTGTAAACTACAATTAACTTTTCCTAGGCATCCATCTGTCCAAGGGGTGACTGTAACTGGTTATGGAAGACCTTGGTAACATAAATTAATTTTCTAAATTGGATTATGCCACTAGGAGGCAGTGTTGGGAGTCTAGTATTGCTTTAGAAAGTATTTTCCAACTCAGTCTATGAAGTGTCAGCCATATGAAGCCAATGTATAGTTTATTCCTATCCCACTCATGTGAGACTTTAGGCTTTTAAGCTTATTTCCCAACGGTACAAGGAAAATAGAGCATAGGGAAATACTGCTCTTTTCTGGCTAGGAAATGTTGAAAGGAGGAGGAAAATGAGGGGGAGAAGAAAAGAAGGAAGCAGTCACTAATTTCCTCATTGTGGCTGCAAGATATAGGAAAGAATTACCCTGGCTAAAGGCCCATATAAATGTTATAAATGCCAATATAATAATATAAAAGCAATCAAATTCTCTGGAATTTCATTTTTTCCTATTATAATTATTTTAATCTTTAAGAAATTCTGTTTTTTGCCTCCAGACAAGTTCTTCAAATCCAAATGCTTTTCCTTCTCATACTCTCACAGTGGTACTATCTTTCTATGGAAAATATCAATATGAAAGCCTAGGCCCTATTATTTGATGCAGATGCTATTTCAACATTTTTCTTATTAGTCTCTAAGGTCTAATTCCAAATCATTTTTATGTGAAATTCAGATAACACAAAATTAACCATTTTAAAGTGAACTCAAAGTTATTTAATGCATTCACAATGTTGTGCAACCACTACCTTTATTTAGTTCCAAAACATTTTCAGTACCCTAAAGTAGAGAAGGAGCCATTAAATAGTTCTTTTCATTCCTCCACCCCCTAAAGTCAAGACTTTCATCAAAATTGGGAAGTGGTCAACTATTACTTCTTCAAGTGTTTTTTTTTGTCATTTTTTTGGTCATTTTTCGTCTCTTTCCTTCTTAGATGCCCATAATATATATTGTGGCATTCTTTTTTTAAAATATTATATTTTCCCCTTTCCCCTCCCACATCCTTTCTGGTAACCACTAGTCCATTGTCCATGTCCATGAGTCTCTGTTTGTCTTGTTTATATGTTGCTTTTTGGTTTATATTCCATATATGTGATATCATGTGATTTTCAACCTTTTCTGTCTGGCTTATTTTACTTAGTATGATGATTTCAAGGTCTATTCATGTTGTTGCAAATGGCAATTTTATCTCTTCTTATGGCTGAGTAATATTCCAATGTATATATGTACCACCACTTCTTTAGCCAATCTTCTATCGTAGGACACTTCGGTTGCTTCCATGTCCTGGCCACTGTGAATAATGCTTCTATGAACATCAGTGTGCAAATATGTGTTTGAATATGAGTTTTCAAGTCTTTGGGGTAAAGTAGAAGGATTGTTGGATCATATGGTAGGTCAATTCTTAATTTTTTGAGGAAACTCTATACTGCTTTCCATAGGGGCTGTACCAATTTGCAGTCCCATCAGCAGTGGATGAGGATTCCTATTTCTCCACATTTTCTCTAACATTGGTTGTTACTTGTCCTGTTGATTATAGCTATTCTAACAGGTGTGAGATGGTATCTCATTGTAGTTTTGATTTGCATTTCCCTAATAGCTAGCGATATTGAGCATCTTTTCATATATTTGTTGGCCATTTGTATGTTCTCCAGAGAGAAGTGTCTATTCAGGTCCTCTGTTCATTTTTTGATTGGATTCTTCTTGTTGTTGTTGTTATTGAGTCATATGAATTCTTTGTATATTTTGAATATTAGGCCCTTATTGGAGATTTTGCTTGCAAATATATTTTCCCATTCAGATGGTTGTCTCTTTACCTTGTTGATAGTTTCTTTTGCTGAACAGAGCTTTTTAGTTTGATGTAGTCCCACTTATTTATTTTTGCTCTTACTTCCCTTGCCTTTGAGGTGAAATTCATAAAATTCTCTTTAAGTTTAAGGTCCTTGAGTGTAGTTCCTATATTTTCTTCTATGCATTTTATTGTTTTTGGGTCTTATATTCAGGTCCTTAATCTATTTTGAGTTAATTTTGGTGTGTGATGATAGACAATAGTCTAGATTCATTCTTTTGCAAGTGGTTTTCTTGTTTTCCCAGTACCATTTATTGAAGAGGCTTTCCTTTCTCCACTGTATATTTTTGGTGATTTTGTCGAAAATTATTTGCCCATATAAATATGGGTTTATTTCTGACTCTCAAATTTGTTCCACTTGTCTGTGTGTCTATTTTTCTAACAATATCATGCCATTTTGATTACTGTCATTTTGTAGTATAATTTGAAGTCAGGCAGAGTGATGCCTCCAACCTCATTTTTTTTCTCAGGATGGCTTTGGCAATTCAGAGTCTTTTGTGCTTCCATACAAATCTAATAATTTTTTGTTCCATTTCTTTAAAAAATGATGATGGAATTTTGATGGGGATTGCATTAAATCTGTATAATACTTTAGGTAATATACTCATTTTAACTACATTGAATCTTCTAATCCAAGACTATCTTTTTATTTCTTTGTATCTTCTTCGATCTCATTTAATAGAGTCTTATAGTTGCATTATATAGGACCTTCACATGTTTTGTTAGATTTATTCCTAGGTATTTTATTTATATTGAGCATCTTTTCATATATTTGTTGGCCATTTGTATGTTCTCTAGAGAGAAGTGTCTATTTGTGTTGCGATTGCGAAAGGAATTATTTTTTCCATTTCTTTTTCTGACACTTTGTTATTAGAGTATAGGAACATTATGTATCTTTGAACGTTGATTTCATATCCAAAGACTTTACTGTATTTGCTTATTGTTTCTAGTAGTGTTCTTGTGGAGTCTTTAGGGTTTTCTCTATAGAGAATCATGTCATCTGCAAATAGTGACAGTTTGACTTCTTTGTTTCCTATTTGGGTGCCTTTTATATCTTTCTCTTGCCTGATTGCATTTGCTAGGACCTCCAATGTTATATTGAATAAGAGTGGTGATAGTGGACAGCCTTGCCTTGTTCTTGATCTAGAGGGAAGGTTTTTAGTTTTTCACTATTAAGGATAATATTGGCTGAGGGCTTGTCATATATGGCCTTTATTATGTTAGGTTACTTTCCTTCTATCCCACTTTTGCTAAGTATTTTGACCATAAATAGGTGTTATATTTTGTTGAAGGCTTTTTCTGCATCTATTGATATGATTATATGATTCTTATTTTTTAATATGTTTATGTGGTGTATCACATTAATTGATTTGCATATGTTGAACCATCTCTTTGTCCCTGGGATGAAGCCCACTTGATCGTGGTGTATAATTTTTTTAATATGTTGCTGTATTCGGTTTGTTAGTATCTTATTTAGGATTTTTGCATCTGTGTTTATGAGCGATATGGGTCTGTAGTTTTCTTTTATTGTGTTATCTTTACCAGGTTTTGGTATCAGAGTAATATTGGCCTCATTTAATGAGTTGGGAATTATTGCTTTCTCTTTGATTTTTTTAGAAGAATTTGAGGAGAATAAGTATATGAAATCTTTGAATGCTTCGTAGAATTCCCTGGTGAAGCCATCTGGTCCTGGAATTTTACTTTTTGGTAGAGTTTTCATGATTGTTTAAATTTCCATACTGCTGATCAGTCTATTTAGATTTTCCAGTTCTTCTTGATTCAGTATAGGAAGGTTGTATTTTTCTAAGTACTGGTCCATTTCTACTAGGTTATTAAATTTGTTGTTATATACTTTTTTATAGTATTCTTGTATGATGCTTTGTATTTCTGTGGTGTCTGTCGTAATTTTCCCTCTTACATCCCTGATTTTGTTTATTTGTGTTTTTTCTCTTTTTTCTTTAGTGAATATAGCCAGGGGTTTGTCAATTTTATTAACCTTCTCAAAGAAACAGCTCTTTGTTGAATTTATTTTTTCTATCATTTTTTTCAATTTTGTTTATTTCTGCTCTAATTTTGATTATTTATTTCCTTTTACTGACTTTAGGCTTCATTTGTTCTTCCTTTTCTAGTTTTTAAAGATGAAGTGTTAGGTTGTTTATTTGGGCTTGCTCTTCTTTTTGGAGGTAGGCCTGTAATGATATGAACTTTCCTTTTATGACTGCTTTTGCTGTATCTCAAAAGTTTTGATATATTGTATTATCATTATCGTTTGTTTCTATGTATTTCTTGATCTCCCTTTTTATTTCTTCTCTGACCCAGTTATTCTTCAGTAGTGTTGTTTAATCTTCATTTATTTGTGATTCTTTCCTCTTTCTTTTTACAGTTGATCTCTAGTTTCAAAGCATTACGATCAGAGAATATGGTTGGTATGATTTCGACTCTCATATTTTTTGAGGCTATCTCTGTGTCCTAGTATTTAGTCAATCCTTGAGAATGTTTCAGTGCAGTAGAGAAGAATGTATAAGCAGCTATTTTGGGGTGGAAGGCATTGTAAATGTCAATTTAGTCCAATTGGTCTAAAGTATCATTTAAGGATGTTATTTCCTTATGATTTTTTGTTTGGATGATCTGTCCATATCTGACAGTGGGGTAGTTAGGTCCCCTACTATGATAGTGTTTTGGTCTGTTCCTCCCTGTTAGTAATTGCTTTACTTTTTTTTTTTTTTGCCCCGTGTTTGAGAGCTTTGATGTTAATAAGTGTTATGTCTTCTTGGTGCATAATTACCTTTATCATTATGAAGTGTCCCTCAGTATCTTTCTTGGCCTTTTTTATTTTGAAGTCTATTTTGTCCAATATTAGTACTGCTACTTCTGCTTTTCTCTGAATGCCATTTGCTTGAAACATCATTTTCCGCCCTTTCACTTTGAGTCTATATTTGTCTTTGGAGCTGAGATGTGTCTCCTGGAGGCAGCATATGGTTAGGCTTTGTTTTTGTTGTTGTTGTTGTTGTTGTTGTTGTTTTTTGTTTTTGGTTCAGTCTGCAACTCTGTGCCTTTTTATTGGTGAGTTCAGTCCTTTTACATCTAGGATGATTATTGAAATATGAGGTCTTCATATTTCCATTTTATCTTTTGCTTTCTGGTAGCTTAGTGTTTCCATCACTTCTTTGTCCTTGTGTTTCTGTTTCATTTATTTTGGTTGGCTTTTGTGGGTTTTCCCTCTGGTCCTTCTTGTTCTATGTTATATACTTCAGTTCTAAATCTTTGGCCTGTGGTTACCATTAGGAATATAAAAGGGATAGTTGAATATATACAGTCATATCTTTTCTTCTGCTTGTGCTTTATCTCCATTCCCCTTTGCGAATTTGGATCTTTGAATCCTTCCCTTTTCAGTCATTGTTGTCTCATTTCGTCCCTATGTATGCTGAACATTCATAATGCCCTATTCGTAGTAAGGGTTGCACTCTTCTGTTTTTATCAGCCTGCTAGTCTCCTTACTCTTAATTATTCATTTTTTTGTCATTTTGTTTTAGGTAAGCTGACCACTTTCAGTATTTCCTGTAGTGCAGGTCTTGTAGTGGAGAATTCCCTCAATTTTTGTATGTCTAGAAAGGTGATTATTTCTCCTTCATATCTACAGGAAAGCTTAGCTGGATACATTATTCTTGGCTGGTAGTTCCTTTCATTTAATAGTTTGAGTATTTGATTCTACTTCTTTCTGTAAGGTTCGTGCTGAGAAGTACAATGATAATCTAATAGATTTTCCTTTATAGGTTACCATCTTCTTTTCCCTGGCTGCCCTGAGAATTCTATCTTTGTCGTTGATTTTTGATAATTTTAATATGATGTGTCTTGGTGAAGACCTTTTTGGGTTGAGATAATTGAGTGTTCCATTGACTTCTTGAATTTTAAGCTACAGCTCATTCCTTATATTTGGGAAATTCTCATCAACTGTTTGTCTGAAAATGTTTTCTAATCCCTGCTCTTTCTTTTTCCCCTTTGAGAATTCCCATTATTCTCATGTTTCCTCTCCTGATGAGATCAACTAGTTCTTGAATTTCTTTTTTATTATTTTTCATTCTTTGGTTTCTTCTTCCGTCTGATTTATTTCTAGATTTCTGTTTTTGATATCACTGATCCTTTCCTCCATTTAGTCAACTTTATTTCCCAAGCTTGTTATTTCATTTTTCAACTCTTGCAGTGTGTTCTTTATTTCCAGAAGGTTTATTTGGTTCTTTTTGAGGGTTTCAATCTCCTTGCTAAAGACCTCATTCTGCTCATCTAGTTGTTTTTTCAATTCCTGAAGTTGTTGATATGATTTGTCTCAGATCTCATTGAGTTTTTTCAGAAGTACTGTCCTGTATTTTTTGTTATTTAAGTCATATATTTCTATGCCTATAATCTTATTTTCTAGAGATTTTTTTTCTTTCTTTCTGAGATGCTTTGTCATCTTAGTTGTTCATGGTGTTTAATGGACTATTTCTCTGCCTGGGCATCAATGGAAGTGTGTTCTGCTTTTTTTTTTTTTTCTAGAAAGAAGATTTATTATGTAATGGTCCCTAGACTGTTGCAAATAAAGTGCTTTTCTTTTGGTTTCCAGTAGATGGCATCTCTGCTTTATATGAAGTGTTACTAATGTCTTTTTTTTCTTATAGATGTTTAATCATGCTCGTTACCACTACCCTCAATCTCTGTTCCTGTCAGTGTTAGTGACAGTTTCAGTAGCATTTGCTCTGATTTCCCTGGGGCTCAACGGCATTGCATCTCAGAGGGTATGGGAGGAGAGGCTCTCTGGGTTAAGAGTTGGAGGCTGCAGCTCAGCTTCAGTTTTGCAATTGCGGTTGGTAAAAATCAACTGTTGTTTTGATATGGGAAGTGTAAAGAAATCTAAGATGGCTACCTTGTCCTGGAGGAACTTTTCCTAATCTCCTTTGTTCCTAGGACCTTACTCTTCCTGCTTGCACATAACAGAAGATCTCCAGGTATGTGGAAGTGATCGATGTATAAAACTACCTGCCCACCTTTGTTTGAGGCTCAGACTCTGGAGATAGATTCCTCTGAGCTTGCCGGCATAAATAAATTTCCTTTGATTCTTAGTTCGCTGAGTACTGCTTGGTTTTTCCAGATACATGAGCCAAAATCTGCAACATGTTGGTTCCCTGACCAGGAAACCCAACTGCACTGGCCCTTTGAAGCCACCGTTTTGGGCACAATGCCAAGATGCTGGTTTCTCTGCCACCCCCACTTTTCTGCCATCCCTGTTTCTCTGCCTTCTGGCCCGATGATTGGGTACTGCTGCCAGCCGCATGGAGCTCACAGCATTCTCAGGTAGAGCTGTTCAAGGAAATCACCACTCCTTCTCCCCTCCCCTTCCTTCTACAGGGAGCTCCAGCTGTGAGAGACAGCTTCTTTGTTTCTCCCAGTCTGCCGCCCATCACCTGGGATTCTGACCTGTGGTAGCTCTTATGTACAGATCCCATGCTCAGACATGCTGGTGTGCAGTTTGAATGTTTTTTGTTGAGTTTTAGGTATTTGGCTTATTGTTGTTTCAAGGGGAGAGATCTGGAAATGTCTCTCATGCTGCCATGTTTAATCCAATCTCTATATTGTGATATTCTTGATATACTCTCACAGGTCCCTTTGGCTCCATTCATTTTCCTTAATTCTTTTTTCTATCTGTTCCTCAGAGGGATAAGTTCAATTACCCTATCTTTGAGTTTGCTAACTTTTTCTTTTGATTGCTCAGATTTGCTATTAAAACTGTCTAGTGAATTTTTCATTTCGGTTATTGTATTTTCAGTTCCAGAATTTCTATCTATTTCTTTTTTTATAACATATATCTTTATTGATATTCTCTGTTTGTTCATATACTGGTCTTATGATATTCTTTAATTGTTGCTTATGGTTTCCTTTAGCTCTTTGAGCATATTTAAGACAGTTGATTTAAAGTCTCTGTCTAATTTATCCCTGATCTGGGACAGTTTTTATCATTTCTTCATTTCCTGTGCATATATCATACTTCCCATTTTCTATATACACTGTATTTTTATGAAACTAAATATTTCAAATATTTTGATGTAGTAGTTCTGAAAATTAGATTCTTTCTCTTCTCCAGGGTTTGCTGTCACAAGGAACAAAGAACATTATATAATGATAAAAGGGTCAATTAATCAGGAAGATAAAAAAATTACAAATACTCATGCACCTAACATCAAGGCACCTAAGTATATAAAACCTTTATCAACAAAAATGAATGGAAAAATAGACGGTAATACAATAACATTAAGAGATTTTGATACTCCCACTTTCAACAATTGATAGATTTTCCAAACATATAGTCAATAAGAAAACAGTGGACTTGAAGAAAACTAAAGACCAACAATATACACCCTTCTAAGACTGAATTATAAATAAATAGATCTGACAGATCTATAATTAAGGAAATTCAATTGGTAATCAAAAACTTCCCAACAAAGAAAATCTCAGAACTAGATGGTTTCATTAGTGAATTCTACCAAGCGTTTACAAAGAATTAATACCAATACTAATCAAACTCTTCCAAAAAATTGAAGGAGGAAACACTTCCAAACTCATTTTGTGAAGCCAGCATTACTCTGATACCAAGGGGAAACAGACACACACACACACACACACACACACACACACACACACACACACTACAAGAAAAAAAATAGGCAATATCAAAGGTATAGATAGGATGTACTTCAACATAATAAATGCCATAAATGGTAAGCTACAGCTAACTTCATACTCAATGGTGAAAGCTGAAAACTTTCCTTCTAATATCAGGAACAAGACAAGGTTGTCTACTCTTGCCATTTCTACTTAATGAAGGACTGGACAACCTAGCCAGAACAATTAGACAAGTAAAAGAAATAGAAGGCAATGAAATAAAAAAGAAAGAAGTAAAATTATCTTTCTTTGCAGATGACAAGATTCTATGTGTAAAATCCTAAAGACAAAAAAAAAATTGTGTGAACTAACAAATAAACTCAGTAAAGTTGTAGGACACAAAACCAATATAAAAAATCAGTTTTGTTTTAGACACAAACAATGAACTATCCAAAAAGGAAATTAAGAAAATAACCTGATTTACAATAGTATCAAAAAGAATAAAATACTTAAGAATAACCTTGATCAAGGAAGTGAAAGACGTGTACATTGAAAACTACAAAACATTAATGAAGGAAATAAAAGGAGGCACAAAAATGGATAGACATCTTGTTTTCACAGAGTAGAAGATTTAATATTGTTAAAATGTCAACACTACTCAAGGAGATCTACAAATTCAATACTATCTCATCAAAATCTCACTGGTATATTTTACAGAAGTAGAAAAATTAATCCTAAAATGTATATGGAACCACAAAAGACCCACTTCCTGATTTAAAAATATTTTACAAATACACAGTAATTAAAACAGTATGGTCTGGATAAAGACAGACATATAGACCACTGGAACACAATAGAGGGCCCAGAAATAAACCCACACACATATTGTGAACTGATCTTTGACAAAGGTGCCAAGAATAGACAATAAAATATGGGTAGTTTCTTCAAAAAATGGTGCTGGGTAAATTGAATATCCACACACAGAAGAATGAAATTAGACTCCTATCTTACACCATAAACAAAAATCAACTCAAAATAGATTAAAGGCTAATATGTAAGGCAGAATACTCTTAAACTCTTAGAAGAAAATTTAGAGAAAAACCCTTAATATTGATATAGGCAATGATTTCTTGGATGTGACTTCAAAAGCACAGGGAACAAAAGCAAAACAAATAGGTAGGACAAAATCAAAGTAAAAACACTTCTGCAAAGCAAAGTAAACAATCAGCAGAATAAAAAGGCAACTTATGGAATGAGAGAAAATATTTGCAAACCATATATCTGATAAGGTGTTAATTTCTAAAATATATAGGAATTCCTACAGTTCAAAAGCAAAAAAAAAACTAAATAATCTGATTAAAATGAGCAAAGGACTTGAACAGACATTTCTCCAAAGAAGTCACACAAATGGCTAATATGTTTATGAAGAGATGGTTAACATCATTAATTATTAGGGAAAAGCAAATCAAAACTTCAATGAGACATCACTTTACATCTCTTAGGATGGATATTATTTAAATAAAAATAAATGTTGGCAGGGTTGTGGAGAAATTGTAACTCTTGTACACTGTTGGTGGGAATGTAAAATGGCACAATAGTATGGAGATTCCTCAAAAAACTAAAAATAGAACCACCATATGATCTAGCAATTCCACTTCTGGATATACACCCAAAAGAACTGAAATCAGGAACTTGAAGATATATTTACACTGCTATGTTCTTTGCAGCACTATTCATAACAGGCAAGATATGAAAGAAAACTAAATGTCTATTGATGAATGAGTAGATAAGGAAAATGTGATATATTCACACAATGTAATATTATTCATCATCAAAAATGAAAGAAAATCTACCATATGTAACAATATAGATAGACCTGGAGCACATTATGCTAAGTGAATAAGTCAGTCACAGAAAAAAATGCTGCATGATTCCACTTACATGAGGCATGTAAAATAATTGAACTCATAGAAGCAAATAAAACAATAGTGGTTGCTAGTGGCTGGAGGGTGAGAGAAATGGGAGCTGTTATTAAATGGATATAAAGTTCTGTTATGCAAAATGAATAAGCTCTAGGAATCTCCCATATAACATAGGGCTTATAGTTAACATAGTACTGTGCACTTCAAAATTTAAAAGAGTGGACCTCGTGTTAAGTGTTCTTACCACAAAAACAAAAACAAAACCCACACAAAAAACAAGGGAGGCATATCTATTACTTTGATTGTGGTGATGGCATCAGGGGTGCTTGCATATGTCTAAACTCATCAAATTGTAGATATTAAATATGTGCAGTTCTTTGTATATCAATTTTACCTCAGTAAAGCTTTCTAAAAAAAAAGAAGAACTGTCTCTCTGGCATAGCTAAGACATTATGTAGTTGGGGAAATAACTAAGTTATATATTTATCAACAAAGATTAGTAAGTTACTTCTAAGAAAGATGTTGCTTAACCATAAATCCCTGCTAAGTGGTGATCTTCTTTGATGTTGTTGAAATTTTATTCTGTGTTTTACCAGAACAATCCCAAGAATATGAGTTCCTATGCATCACGGGATCCTTATCACAAAGAATTTTTGGTATTTCTTCTGACTGTACCCCAGCTCCTTCAGTAATTTTCCCCTGAGCCATAATGAATAACAAGCACATTCTCTGTGCTCCTTGGCTCTCACCTATCTTCACTCACCCATCTTCTGTCTCAAACCCAAAATGTAAATATGCATATACTTCTAAATATCTCACAGTGGACTTTCTTTAGAATTCTATACCAAAATATTAATACTTCTATTATTTCTTATAATAATTTTCTAATGCTAAAATTGGCAATTTCTCTTAAAACGACAGAAAATCACTTTTTGATTTTTGAATTATTTTAGTATTACTATAAATACAGGTTATCATCATATGTAAAATTATTTAAAACTCTAGGTTTGCATTATTGAAGTTGTTCTTGGAGCATTCAAAAAGTAAAGGTCATGTATCAACAAGTCAGACTATAAATGGGAGGCTACTTACTATGAGTCAGGGATTTTGAGTCACCTCTATATGCAGAAATTAGATAATTCTCAGTAGTTCAAAGACTTGAGTCATCCATCAAAGACAGCATTGAAGGAGAAGCATTAGGAGCACTTGGTCTTCACAGAAAGAAATGAACATTATTTCTGTCTTGTAAATGGCATTTAGAACCAATAGAGAACCTATAGGGCCAGGAACTATAAAAAAATATCCTGGTTTAACTTCTGTAGGAACAGAAAGTTTCCAGGTTCAGAATAAATTTCAAAAGAAATATAGATTTCTAAATCAGTACTGCTCATTTGTCATGTAAAGTATGCTACCTGGCCCTATTGTTTATCTTGTCGTATACACCTCTTGCATTATGGACAAGAATATACACTCTGTTGTATTGAGTGATGAGAAGATGAAACTCATAGCAGTTTTAAAATACAAGTTTGTGCTGAAGTTAAACAAATTCATGACTTTCAAGGACATGTTAGGACTCAGATGAGCCAAGTTAGTCAGATTTTCATTTATACTTGTAGTTGTTTGGCAGAGAATGATTGAGATGTATGTGTTTGGGTAAATTAACTCATCTCAGAGTGTGAATGCTAGAGGCATTGCTTCCTTAAATCCATCACTACAGCATTTGTCAGCCTGAAGGAGATGGACACCAGGGAAAGCATGGTTTCTTGTGGATGCCTTTATATTCAAATATCATTCCAGTTATTTTCATACTATTCTGATCCAATTCAATTACTACTCTTAAAGATAGCAGGAGACCACTTTCCTTAACACATTCATTGATAGTTTCTATCTAAATATCAAAAGGCAGTGTTAGACTAATACTTTTCTTACAAAACCAAGATTATACTAGTAGTTTTCCAATTTAACTTCACAGATTTTCTCAGTTCTTAAGTTAGATACAGTATATTAACAGAGAAGAATCCAACTTCAAACGTTCAAAGTGGCTTTATTGTCTACATGAGAGACATTAATTAAAAGGATTAATACTTCGAGAGACTACCTGGTTCCGTGTCCTGCAGTTTTGTTTTTCTCTGCTTCTGGACTCAAGACCTCTGCTACAACCATGCTCTTCCAGATCCTCAGTCAGGCCAAGAAGCATCCAAGCTTGAACCCTTTCTTCATATTTATTGGAACTGGAGGAATTAGAGCAGTGCTGTATATCTTGTGCCTGGCATTATTCAATCCAGATGTCTCTTGGGACAGAAAGAATAACCCAGAACCCTGGAACTAACTGGATCCCAATGAGCGATACAAGTTCTGTTCAGTGAATGTAGATTACAACAAACTGAAGAAAGAAGGTCCAGACTTCTAAATGAAATGTTTCATTAAAAAGCTGCTTAGAATGAAGGTCTTACAGAAGCCATCTGCACAATTTTCCATTTAACCAGGAAATATTTCCCCTTTAAATGCACAAAATTGTTTGGGGGTTTTAATAAACATCTGAAACTTGAAAAAAAAAAAAAGAACACCTCTGTGGGAGCTAAGGACCCAATATTCTCCATGTAAGAATTGTACCCTAGGGGAACAAATATCCTCTGGAAATGGCACTAAGCAGGCACTGTTTTTTATAACCCCAATTATTATACAGACATAAGATTGGAAGCTTGTTTTCTTGGTTACAATGAGTTGAAGATAAACATCTATCCCCAAAGAATCCCTTTTATGGCTGTCCTCAACTCAGTATGGTTGAAAATTCTTGAAAATACTAAGAAGTAGCAAATTCTTAATAATTTTTTCAGTTAGTTGATAAAAGTGGGCATTTTCTGACAAGAATGCACTTCAGGGTAAGTGCAGACAGGTAGAGGAAGAAAAAAGTCCATAATCAGAAATTAAGAAAAAATGTAAGTTTTAGTTACTTTAATAGGGGGTTGGTCATTCTATTGATTATTTCATCATTCTTCTTTTTCCTGCCAAATGTTTGATACATTATTATGTAGAATAAGATTAAAGACATCATATAAGACAATGACAAATCTAGCTTTCCCACATAAGGTCACACAGTTTTAAAACTCTTAGAGGGTAATGCTCTGAAATTTTTCTTCTGGTTTAAGCAGTATAGAAACTGGTAGGAAAAGTGAAAATAACTTGACTAAGTGAAATTTTTGTTGCCCCAGTAGGAGGGAAACACAAATGACTTAACTATTTTAAGAAGGTTTAAGATTCATTTAAAGAATCTTTATGATTCATTTACATTTATTTTTCACCAAAATGAAACAATGTGAAATCCCCAAAGGAGAGACAGAAATAATAGAGATGCTACCAGAATATAAATATTACTACTGGGAAAATGATTATTTAAAATAAAGCAGGACATAGATTTTTAGCCTTGGGTTAACGTTTTGGTAAAAATTTTCATTTTTTGGCAACAATATATGTGGCCTGGCCAAAGTCAAATTTATTTCTCAACTTTCAAGATAAATTGCCTCTGAAACAACCTGCAATTTCTCTTAAATAGAACCAATGTAAAATATTTTTAAAGTTGATAAATAAAAGACTTTTTTCCTCCAATTTAGTTAGTAGATTAAAAAAATACCGTTTTTTCTTTTTCTTTTTTTTTCTTTTTTTTTGTCATATCACTGAACCAGAAACACTGATTCGTTAGCACCTAATGACTGTGGTGGCTCCAAAATACTTCACTTAACAGTTTGCCTCAGCATACTTTTTACAAGCAGGGAATATAGTATATAGGTGAAATGCCCTGACTTTCAATGTTGCTTGTAAGAGATCTTGACGAAAATGCTCATTTACTCCTGGACACCAAAGTCCAGCAGTAGAGACTCCTGCTCATGGATGACTAAAGTTTACCCGCCCCACCCCCAAAAAAATACTGCTGAAAATGACCAACTTTTATGCTCTCCTCAAAATTTCTGTATTAACAAACAGAATAAATGGTTAATTATCTTTGGCAAGGAAAACACTGGAAATTATTATGGCTCCAGTAAACTAAAAATAATTAAATATATTTTTGTGTAGGCTGAAATTTTTTTTATAATTCTATTTTTTCCCAATATATGCAATATTTTTATTATCAGCTTAGATACTTTCCAAGAGAAAGTTTCCCAAACATATCATAGCAGCAGGGGGTATAGAAATAAGTAGAAAATAATTGGTATATTCCACTCTGACTGAATCCATGCCTTCCAAATTATTAGACCATCTTTCACCTCCTCAAATTTGTTTTACTTCCATCAAAAAATTTTTTCTTTGAGGGCTTCACATTGTTCAAGAACACAGCTGGTACTTGGTGGCCTGTTCACGCAATGGAACCCAGACCAGCAATGCCGGATTATATTGGCCTTGTCTTTGTTCTTCCTCTCATTATTCTCTCTTGCTCTTCAGACCCATTCTTATCTTCTGCTTACTGTGTTTCACATTTACAATGATGATCCTTTTGAAATCCTCTGTCTCTTCTCTACCACCATTTCTCAATTTCAATCAGCACTCATATTATGCCCAACACTTGATCCAGATTCTTGCTCACTGTCTCCTTGCCTGAATGACACAGAGATGAGTGATTGCACTCTGGATGTCATTCTGTTTTCAATTTTTTATCTCAGAGAATTCACAAGTCTGATCTAAGCCCTGAGATAGGTATGCTGGCTGGAGTCTTGCCATGCCAAGTGCGGTCTGAGGACCAGCGGCATCAGATTCTCCTGGGAGCTTATTAGGAATGCAGAATCTCAGCCTTTCTTCAGACATGCTGCATCAGAATCTGCTTACTTGAATTTTAACAACATTCCCAAGGTGGTTCTGTCTATACATTAACTATGAGAAGCACTGGATTAGATCACTGGTCCACAAAATTATTTTTTTCCAGTTTAGTGAGATATAAGTAACATAACATTGTGTAAGTTTAAGGTGAACAATGTTATGACTTGATACACGTTTATATTGTGAAATGTTTGCCACATTTAATTATGTTAACACATACTTCAGCTCACATAATTACCTTTTGTTGTCATAATGGTGAGAACATTAAAGTTCTACTCTCAGGCATGTGCAGGCCAGTGATATCTGTCATGGCCAGATCCAAGCCCATTAGCATCTATGGGGAGGGGTGTTGGCTGTCAGCATGCACTTGTATGGCTGCAGGAACTTGCTAAAGGTCCTTGCACACAGCATTCAAGGCTAGTGATGCAAGTTGGGGTCAGCGGAGTGCAGGTGCACAGCTGAGGTGGCTAACTGCAGGCATGTGCAGTGGTGCAGGTCAATGATGAGAGTCAGGGCCAAATCTGGGCCGATAAACAATTGCAAGCACCTTGGCTTTCAGTGTGCACTTGTATAAGTGTGGGGGTGAGTTGTAGCCATGTACACAGCATTTGAGGTTGGTGATAGGAGTTGAGGATGGCTATATGCAGGCAAGCATAGCAATGCAGGCTAGTGACAAAAGTCAGGGCTAGATCCAGGCCCATGAGCAGCTGTGGGAGCCTTGGCTGTCAGTGTGGCTTCAGGGGCTATCCATGGGCATGTATACAGCAGGAGGGTCTGCCACAGGGGCCTAGGCTGGCATATTGCATGTAATCAGCTGCAAAAGCTTGGGCTGGCTTCCAGTGCTGATCCCAAGCTTTGGCATTGGAGAAGGAGGGAACAAGGACTCAGCAGCTGGCATCTGTGAATGTCAAAATGTGTGGGGTGGAAACTTGAGAAGTGAAATATGCAGAGGTTCTGCAATGGCTGTCTTGGCTATTGGTTTCCTCAGAGGCAAAAACTCTTGGAGTTCTCTGAAACAATATGGTGGGATCCATGATGAGGTCTTCAGTGAAGTTGTTGTCTGTAATATTTGTTGAAGTCCTCAGTAGTGAAGGCTGCTGGGGTCTTCTACAGAGCAGGCCTCTGGAATCAGTCAATCTCACCACATGGCTGATACTGGTAGCCCCTGCCCTTCTCCCTTGTTCCTCACTGTTTTCAGACATTTCAACTTTGCCAGTGTCTGGATAGGGTGAAACCAAAGAAGTTTCTTCATGCAGTGCTCTGAAAGGTTGGGTAAGCTGGTTGCTCACCCTGTTTGCTCTGCTTTTCCTGGTGAAGAAAACTCTCTTGGTCTGGGGAATTCTCTATTGGTACTGGAGGATGGGATGATGCAGGCAAAATTAAACTGTTCTTTCTATCCTTTTTGTGTGGTCATTCTCAGCTTTTTTATTCCCTATGTTGCTGAAGGCTCTTCAGTGGATCCTTGAGCTCTTCTACAGCTATTTTTGTTCTTGGATAATCATTGTTTTGTGTGTGTGAGGGGGGAATAGAGTCTGGTATTCCTACTCTGCCATCTTGGTGAGCCCATTTTTATTTTAAAAGTAAGCCTAGTCTAAAAAATAGAAAATGCAGAAAGGAGTGATGAAGAGCATTGAGATCACTCATAATGTTACCATCCAGAAATAACCCCTGTTAACATTTTAGAAGTTTTCCTTGCAGATTGTTACCTATGTACAGTAAGTCTTCACTTCATGTTGTTGATAGGTTCTTGGAAACTGCGACTTTAACCAAAGAATACAAAGTGAAATCAATTTTAGCACAGGCTAATTAATATAAACAAGAGTTAAGTTAGTACAGCATATTTATGGTCACAAAACATCACCAAATTTTTAAATAAAGACCCAAAACACTTCTAATATTAAACATTGGAATAAATGCGAGCTATGCATACAGAAAGGAAGATTAATAAAAAAAAAACAAGTAAGATCAATGTGGAATCTAAGGAACAAAAACAACTAATCAGAAACAACTCACAAATATAGCCAGAGGGGAGGTGGTTTGTGGGGCTGGGAGAAAGAAATGAAAGGTTAATGAAGTACAAATTAGTAGTTGATAGATGGTCACGGAGATGGGGAGCACGGCATAGGGAATGCAGCTAGCATTGACATAATGGCTAGGTGGAGAGCCAGAGGAGAGAAAAAGCAATTAGGGGGATCATTTTATAAACTATATAAATGTCTAACCAATGTGCTGTATACTAGAAACTAATAAAATGAAATTTTTAAAAAGTAAGATCATTATTTTTCAACCCACTTATTCCAGTTCAGGTTGCAGGTGGCTGGAGTCTATCCCAGCAGCTCAGGGTGCTGGGTGGGCACCCATCCTGGACAGGACATCTTTCCATCATAGAGTGGTCTCAACACTCACACCCACACTCAGTCAGATGTGGACAATGTAGACACCCCAATTCACCTCACGTGCACATCTTTGGGATGTGGGAGGAAACTGAGTGCCCAGAGAAAAACCATGCAGACATGGAGAGAATGTGCAAACTTGCAAACAGTGGAACTGACTGTAAAACTGTAAAGTATGTAACCATTTGTAATTGGCTTTTTTCATTCAGTGTAATTCTCTGGAGATTTGTTTATGTTGTTGCATCAATACTTCCTTCCATTTTAATGCTGAGAAGTATTTTATGGTATCGATGTGTTTATCTATTAACCCATTAAAGGACATCTGGGTTGTTTCTAGTTTTCAGCTATTATTAATAAAAGTGCTCTAAACATTCACATACAGTTTTTTGTGTGAGCATAAGTTTTCATTTCATTTCTCTGGGATAAATGCCAAAATGTACAATTTCTGGGTCTATGATATTTTCATGTTTTTTTTTTTAAACTGGAAATCTTTTCCCAGAGTGGCTGTACTATTTTAAATATTCTCAAGATTTTTAAGAACTATTTTAAATTCCCATTAATGATATAAGAGCAATTCAGTTTTTACTGTCACTATTTTGTATTTTGATGAATATTAATTTGTTCTATTATCAATTAATCTCTGATGTCAAATCTAAGAGCTGTCTGCATAGCCTTAGATCTAGAAGAAATTCTGCTATGTATTTTTAAGTATTATTGAAATGTTTTTCATTTAAATTTGTGATCTATTTTGAATTAATTTTTGCATAATTTTTGTATAATATGTGTACTTAGGTAGATGTTCTTTTTTATAAAATTGAGATAAAATTTACATACTATAAAATTAAACTTTTTACTTTTATTATTTTTATTATTTTTTTATTAAATTTATTGGGTAACATTGGTTTATAAAATCATATAGGTTTAAAGTGTACACTTTAATAATACATCAAATGTATATTGCATTGTGTATTCACCACCCAAAGTTAAATTTCCTTCTTCCACCATATTTTGGCTCCCTTTATCGTTATCTATCTCCCTGCATTCCCTCTGGTAACAACTAAACTGTTGTCTGTGGGCTTGAGTCTCTGTCATATTTGTTTTCTGTTTTCAGTTTTATAACTCACAAATAAGTGAAATCATATGGTTCTCAACTTTTTCTACCTGACTTATTTTGCTTAGCACGATTATTTCAAGATGTATCCATGTTGTCCCAAAGGGCAGTCTTTCACCTTGTTTTACATCTGGGAAATATTCTACTGTATATATGTACCACATCTTTTTTATCCAATCATCTGTCATAGGACACTTCAGTTGTTTCCATGTCCTAGCCACCATGAATAATGCTGCTATGAACATCGGGGTGCATATATCTTTGTGGATGAATGTTTTCAGGTTTTTTGGGTAAATACCCATAAGAGGGATTGATGGATCATATGATAATTTAATTTAGTTTTTTGAGGAACCCCCATACAGTTTTCCATAGTAGTTGTACCAGTGTGCAGTCCTACCATCAGTGTATGAGGGTTTCTTTTTCTCCACATCCTTTCCAACACTTGTTATTCCTTGTCCTGTTGATGATACCTACTCTATCAGATATGAGATGGTATCTCATTATGGTTTTGATTTGTATTTCCCTGATAGCTAGTGAAGTTGAGCATTTTTTCATATATCCATTAGTTGTCTGTATGTCTTCTTGGGAGTAGTGTCTGTTCAGGTCGCCTGTCCATTTTTTAATTCGATTTTCTTATTCTTAAGTTGTATGAGTTCTTTGCATATTTTGCATATTTAGGTCCTTAATGGAGGTTTTGTTTGCAAATATCTTCTCCCCTTTGGATAGTTGCTTGTCTTGTTGATGGTTTCTTTTGTTGTGCAGAAGCTTTTTAGTTTGATATAGTCCCATTCATTTATTTTGCTTTTATTTTCCTTGCCTTTGAGGTCAGATTCATGAAATCCTCTCTAAACCTAAGCTGCCTGTGACCACCCAGGCTACCTAGAAGGGGCTACAAAGCAATCTGCAAGTGGCCACTGCCTATGCTGGATCTGGAGGCCAGTGGGAAAGATCACACTTCAAATAGAGGCTGGTTGCCACAAGTTCCTGGCCTGAGGCAGCTTCTGAAAAGGTCCAGGAAACCCCAAGGCCTGCCAGCTGCCTGTAAGACTCAGCAACTAAAAGAGCCTTTGAATGGTATGCAAGTTGGGTGGGGCGTGTACCCAGGGAGTCACTGGGGTAAAGCAAGAGGATTTCACTTGGACAATGTAGATTCAGGTTTGGTGGCAGTGTGGAACCTGTGGATCTCTTGCAAAAGTTTCAGATCACAGTGAGGATAGCCTCTGCCTGTCTCAGGCCTGTACACCTGAGATTTGTTCAATAAATACTGCAGCTCAGGCTGGTGCTTGCTGCTGCCACAGAGAGTTTCTCCAGAGGTGAGTTGGCGGGGGGACTATTGATTGCTGTAGAATGCCCCACCACCACCACCGAGAGCCCAGGGTGGGACTGATTGCTGGGCAATGAGTTTGCCATCATCAGTTTGTGAGTTGGGTTAGGCAGGGTCTCAGGGATTCACAGGGTGGAGGGAGCCAATCTCATCAGGCCAATGCAGATTCAGATTTTGCATACAATAAATTTTGGTATGTTTTGTTTCCATTCATCTCAAATTATTTTATAATTTCCTTTGTGAATTCTTCTATACTCTTACACTCTTTTGAGGCCATTGTTGAATTTCTGCATATTTGTGATTTTTTTTCCAGTTTTCTTTCTGTTATTGATTCCCAGTTTTGTTCCATTGAGGTAAGATAAGATACCTTGTATGACTGCAATATTTTTAAATGTATTAAGACTTGTTTTGTAGCACAACATATGGTATATCCTGAGTAATGTCACATATGCACTTTAGAAATATATATATGTTGCTGTTGTTAGGCTGTATATGTCTGCTAGATCTAGTTAGTTAATTGTGTTGTGGAAGCATTCTTTATCCTTACTAATATTTTATCTAGTTGTTATATTCATTATTGAAAGCGTGATATTAAAATTTCTAACTTTATTTTAGAACTGTATTTTTTCCTTCAATCTGTCAGGTTAGCTTCATATATTTAGGGGCTCTGTTAGGTGTGTAGATGTTATTACTGTTCTATCTTTTTAATTGATTTACCCTTTTATAAATGTACATCTTTCTTTGTAACATAATAATTTTTAACTTAAAATCTATTTTTCTGATATTAGTATGGAGACCCCAGATGCCTTTTGGTTGATATATGTTTGTAATATCTTTTTTTGTTCTTTTACTTTCAAAGTATTTGTATCTTTGGATCTAAAGTGTGTCTCTTATAGGCAGCATATAATTGGATTATTTCTTTTATCCATCCTTCCAATCTCCACCTTTGGAGAGTTTAATTCATTATATTTAAAGTAATTACTGATAAGGAAAGAGCTCTTTCTACCATTTTGCTAATTTTTTTCTGTATGTCTTATGTTTTATTTCTCAATTCCTCCATTAATGTCTTTTTTTTGTGATTAATTCTACTGTACCATTTTGATTCTCTTCTAATTTCCTTTTCTGTACATTTTTGTTACTTTCTTAGTGGCTAATTCTGGGATTACAATTAAAGTCTTAATTTATAACAAGTTTACTGAGAAGAGTGTGTACTTGCTCTAGTTGGATGAAGTATTACATACATGTCAGTTAGATCTAATGGGCTGATAGTACTAGGCAGTTCAACTAGGTCTTTAATGTTTTCCCGCCTGATGGATCTGTAAATTACTGATAGAGGGGTATTGAAGTCTTTAACTATAATAATAAATTTACATCTTCTTGCAGTTCTGTAAGTTTTGTCTCAAGTGTTTTGATGCTCTGTTGTTGGTGACATATGCAATAAAGATTGTTGTGTCTTCTTGGAGAATTAACCTCTTTATTATATGAAGCTCCTCTTTATCCTTTATAATTTTCCTTGCTCTAAATTCTGCTTTATCTGAAATTAATATAACTACCCCAAGTTTCTTTTGATTAGTGTTAGCATGGAATATCTTTCTCTGTCCCTTTACCTTTAATTTATTTGTGTCTTTATTTTCAAAGTGGCTTTCTAATAGACAACATATAGTTGGGACTTTTTGAAAAATCTACTCTGACAGTCTCTGGCTTTTAATTGGTATATTTAGGCCATTGATGTTAAAGTAAATATTGTTAAATTGGGTTAATATTCACAATATTTGTTACTGTATTCTCTTCCTTGCTCTTATTCATTCTTTCCATGATTTTTCTGGCTTTATTAGCATTTTATGTAATTCCACATTTTCTGCTCTTAAAAGTCCTCTTTCAAATCACACTATTTATTTCACAGGTACTACCAGTACCTTATAACAGAGTATTACACCCAATTTATCACTCCTGTCCATTATAACCTTGTTATCATTCCTTTCACTTACACATAGGCCATAATCACTGAATACATTGTTGTTTTTATTACTTTGAACAAACATTTTTTGTTATATCATCTAAGAATAAAATAATTCCCTAAGAAAATTCTCCTCTGTTGTCTTTGTAGTTCCTCAGAGACTTCTTAGATAAGGTCTGTGTCATGCACTTCTTTCAATTGTATTCCTGTTGTTACACAGGAGCTCTATTGAAGTGCAGCTAAGATGTAAGAAGAGAGGGAGCATTCTATGGTCCTATGATTAGCTCTCAGCCTTTAGGTTAGCTTTGAAGGATCTCTTCTTATTGTGTAGTTATAATGTAGTTATAACTCTTTCTTTAATGAATTGTGATTACTTTGTTTTCTAATTAATATCTAATATTTTTCCTAATAGTTTTACATTTTTTGACATTTATTTAGTTTATATAAATTTCTGAAATTTATTTATGTGGAATTAGTATCTAATTTTATTATTTTTGCCTTGAATAAAGACAATTCTCCTAGCATCATTTATTGAGCAATTATTAACTTCTTAATCTGTAATATCACATCTAACACAGATCAAATTTCCAAATGTACTTGGGGTTTTTTCTGAATAACTTACGATGTTTCACTGATTTACTTTCCTGTTTCTCTGACAATAACACCTGTTTTTATTAGAGAATCTCAACATTATTTGCTATTTGGTAAGACAATTTCTGCTTCTTTGTACTTCTTTAGAATTGTCTTGGCTCCTTCAGAGTCCTGTGTTTTCCATGTTAATTTTCATTCATCTTCGTAATTCCACAAAAATAACTTGTTAGGATTTTTATTGAAATCATTTTGAATTTATAGGTTAATGTGATGAATAACTGACACTTGCAAATATTGTGCCCTCTCATTTGTTTTCTAATCTTGCTATACTTCTACTTAATGTAGCTTTATTCTTTCCTAAAGGATTTAGTGAAAGATAGAATTGAGACATTCATATTGTCTTGAAACTGGATTTCTAAAAGTATAAAACCCATTGTCCTTCAATTACAGAGCTTTTGTCACAAGATAATATATACTATAAAATACTGTGACATTGTGGAAGTAAGTTTGAACCATGGGCGGCTCGACAGCCTACTCCAAATATAGTTGGCCTTGGTGAGGTTTGATGTTACACATACTGCCTGACAGTTCTACCAATGTATCTATGACTCATGTATTTCCAGACCATATCCTGGAATTCTGCCATTTCAACAGAGGGGTCCACCACCTAAGATTTCACAATTCCTCTTTTGGGGACAAACCACTGTAGTTCCAAAGCCTCTTTTTTTTTTTCACATGATAAATACACCTCTGAGGTAATTAATATTTGATGCTTTTTCAAAATCATTGAACACAATCCCAGGATATCAGACAAATGAAGAAAAGAGACAAAATAGGAGAAGTCTTATTTGGGGAAGAGGAAGAGACATTATAAAGTTTATACTTATAAAAGACTGTCTTGGACGAGGTAAATGTAGGCTGGCAGAGGAGGGGACACATGACACAGGTTCACTGTCCTGGTGCATAACTAATATGCAAAGAGTGATTTGGAAAGGAAAGATGAAATAGTGGCAAAAGTAAGCTTAGCCCCTTTTCATATGTGTGTATTAACCATATCCTAGTCTGCTACTATAGATAAAGTTCTGGGCAGCTGGGTGACATCTAAGCATTTGTGACTTTGTAAAGCACAGTGAGGGATGTGGGAGAAATCATTTGAGAGCTGTGGAGGAAAGAAGATGGAAGACATGTTCCCAGTATACTCTTTTAACCCAGAATTGTAGAAATATACCTTGCTGCATGTAGAAAAGCTTATATGCCATTTACTTAGTATTGAGACTCAGGAAGTATTTAAAATCACAAATGGGACATTTAAGTAGGTAGAGCACTAAATCCACAACATGAAATTGAATGTAACACTAGCCTTAACACTTCTACTCTTGAAAACATGTGTTGGGAATTTTAACCTCCACATATCATCAGAACTGATTTCTAATGTTGGCACGAAATCCATTTCTGACTTAGATGAGCATGAGGAAAATAAAGCAATTATTTTGTCCTTTCAACAAGTGACTGAACTTTATCCCCTAATACAAGCTCACAATGATGCTTGCTGGATTTCCCCCAAGCAGAATCAATGATTGGAAGAGAGAGGAACTTCAAGCCTGGGCGGCAGTTCCTCAATTTTATAACAGCAACGTTCCTTTAGCAGGCAGTGTGACCTGTACATCTAAACATGGCATTATGTGACAGCCTGTCATTTCAGTACTTTCATTCCTTCTGTGAGTTTTCCTTAAGCACTTAATGATATTGCATAAGCACTTAATGATATTGCAAAAAAGTGTTTATATAAATTATAATAGTTAAAATATACATCTATTTTAAAACTTGTTTTAATTTTTTTTTGTTTCCAAAGAGAAGTGGAGGAAACAGCTACACTAGCAAGTTTATTTACCTTCTTATTATGCGCAATAGCGAAAAAACTGTGTTTTCCTGGTTCACAGGCACACGTTTCCTCAGTTTTCATGACAACTTAGGTCTGGGAGAGATAAAAGTCCCCCAGGGATCTTGATAAAATGCAGACACCTGTAGCACCATCCTTTGGGTCTCCTGCAGAGCCCTTGTTCGTTTCTGCTACTCTCTCTAGGCAGGGCCCCTGAACACCTTCACCTCCTTTCTTTCCAACCTCTCACAGATTCCTTTGTTTTCATCTGTGCTTCTTCATTGGAAAGAAGAACTTGATGATGCTTGTTTGACTGTGAGATATGTGCTAGGAAAGAGATGTGCAGAAGAGGAAGACGGAATGGCTTCAGGACTACAAATACTTGAAATCAAATTTTCTGAGCTTCTTGTTGATACAGTGAATTAATTTACTATGTCTTAGGCAGTTTGCTCTGTCCTAGATATCCCAGCATTTGAGATTTTTATATTCCAGAGTAATTTCACATGATTTTAAAGACATGAGTTAATTAATTTAGATGAGTTGAATATTATTAAGTGATAAGAATAGTACCACAAAGACAGTTGTTTATCATACCCAGGCATTAGGCTAAGCACTGAACATACATTAGACAATTTCACCTCCACATGGGACTGTGAGGAGGAGATTTATAACTCTCATTCCCAGATGATGAATGTACACACTGAAGGTCATGGATGTTATGAAACTTACCCAAGGTCACACAGCTGGAGGATTTGGGGCCAGAATTTGGATCCAAGGACATGACTCCAGAGACTGTGCTCCTAAGCTCATGCGTATGATCTTGGTACAATGATCATGTGTGTTCATCTTATAAACTATCATAACCTGTCATAGATTTCTGATACAGGCTGGATTGAAGTATTTAGAGAATAAATTCATTTTTTTTCTTTTGAAAGGAATTCATTATGGTTACTCTGTGCCAGGCGCTGCACTGGGCACAGAAGGTACAGCCACAAATGAGACAGAGAAAGACCCTTCAGCCTTGGAGATTTTATCTTCATGATGGATGGAAAAATGATGGTAAATCTCCCAGTTCGCCTAGTGTATGCTCTGGTACATTAGTGAATTGTTTTCATAATTTAATGAGTGATTTGAATGCTACTAATTTAGGCTACAAGAATCAGTGCTTTAATCATTAATTTTCATTGTTATTATGACAAGAAGCATGTCTTATTCATGTGAACATTATCCCCCTGCCCTGACACCCACTAAGTGAGCACGGTCCTTCATATCTAGCCTCAGGTGACTCCTTAAAAATTTTTGATTGACAGATTACTATAGACTTAAAAAGTTATGTATGGACAGAGCAAAATCTAACTTTGGGTAGTGGACACACAATGCAATATATATGACATACTGTTGAATTGTACACTTGAAACTTATTTGATTTTATTAGTTTTATTTTTATTAAATTAATTTTAATTTTATTTTATTAAATTTTAATAATAATAAAAATATGAATCCAATAATTTTAATACATAATTTAAAAAATTATGTATGTTACTTTCTGTTTTTTTATTTTTATTCAAACACTTTTAAATTAATTTATTGGGGTGACATTGGTTAGTAAAATTATATAGATTTCAAGTGTACAATCTGTAATACATCATCTGTAGATTGCATTGTGTGTTCACCATCCAAAGTCAAATTTCCTTCAAAGAAAAGATGGGAACGTGTTCCTGTAATATAAACAAAGTCTGATTCTTAATAATAGACCTTGTATTTTTGAGTTGTTTTATAGCCAGCCTTGATCAGAAATGTAGATAAGGCAGAGCAATATATAAACAAATGCTAGATTAACAGAGGTGTCTAAATACTTTGTAGTAACTAAAAATACTCTAGTTGTAATTTTTTAATGAAAAGACCAACAGCAAGAATTCATGCCCAGCTTTGATGTTTTTGGTTTTACCATTTCTAAGTAGGGGGTTTATTGTCTAGAATCTCATTCTGTATTTCTCTGGAATACTTATTCATTAATAATTGTTTCTCTTCTTGTTACTGACCATGAAACACTCTCTTCCATGGAAGGGAAATAATTTTTTCATTGTTTTTGTCCATTTTACATTTTAGATATTTTGAATGGTAATATTGTACTCTTTTCTGTTCTTATCAAATAAAAAAAAACTGTACTTGAACACTTGACACATTGCATGCCAGGCAGTGATGGTATGAGTATGGGGACACACATCAGAACTGAGTTGTCAAGGAAGCTGGTAGGGAGGCATGTGCCTAGGGAACGGCAGGCATGTGCCTAGGGAACGGCAGGCTTGCTCCATGTTCTCCTCAGAGCAGGTATCAGCGAGTGGGCAGTGAAGTGGACATGAGTACACAGTCTTGATTTTTAGGGATACATACTTTTAGAGCTGGAAGAAGTCTGGAGATGGATATTCTTCACTAAAGAAATAGAATACTTTTCCTGGTCTTCTTATAAAGTGGAAATTGGAGAAAAGGCAGGACAAGAAACCAGACAGCCTCAAGCTATTCGGTTATTCTTTCAGTTAATTAATACATTTCGCACTTTAAGCAATGAGCTGACCTGAGTTTATGCAGATGAGCAGTCATAGTCCTTGTCTTAAAGAAGAAGCACACTGTCTGGATAAGATGGCAAATATTACAGAGTGCTATGAGGTGATGTGGATGGGGCAACAAGTTACCTGGGATTGGGCTGGTGGGGGTTGGGAGTGGGGACTCTGCAAAGGAGATCCTATGGGAGCACCATAGAAAGGATCCTAACCGCTAGACCCAGCAAGCTCTGTATCTTGTCCTGATCTCTCTCTCTCTCTCTCTCTCTCTCTCTCTCTCTCTCTCTCTCTCTCACATGCATGCACAACTTGTTTTACTCTGAACTAAATGAATGTTATCATTTTCATCACAAGGAATCAATGTGATCAAGAATACATGGAGGAAAAATAAAAACAAGAGAGCCCTCATAGAACCTCAGCTGCAGGGTTTCTCAGATCCCTTGGAACGTAATGCCTGGAAAAATAAAATATATTTTATTAATAAAATGCAGGGAAATTTACCAAAAATATTTCTTACTTTCAGGAAATTTTGTATTTCTATCAAAGTGCTGAACCAAAAATTATAAAGGCATGAGGCTCAGATAATGGCATAGGTTTAAAACACACAATGGCAAATCAGAGGCCAATCCTGGCTTCACCCAGGACTTTCTATAATAGCTAAGGTCACATCTACATTCAGTTTATTGCTCCAACACACCAGTAATTCCAGTAGAATTAACCAGATGGCTTAGATAATGTTGGACTACAAGAGTTCTCAAACACACTGTGGTAGCTACTGACAACTTAGCTTCATCATATTTCTCCTTTTCCTTTAAACTTATATTAGAAATGATTTTAAGTGCCACCAATTTACTATTTAAAGTTATATAATGTTTTCCAGACCATCTTATAGGCAAATAAATTTTTAACATTTTTCTAAAATTTAATATTAAAAAATTTATAAACCTGGACCAAGGTCCCTAAATAATACATATTTAGAATACTATTATGCCTGGCCTCTTAGCTAATGACTGTAATTTTAATTTTAAGTGCTTTTTAATAAATATAAATATATCTTTGTTTAATAACATAGGCACTGCTGTAATTTAAACTGGAGATTTTTCTTTCCTTATGCTGAAACCATTAGTAAAAAAAGAAAAGAAGACAAAAATATAAAGCAGAATGCAGTGATGTCAGAAATCATATAGGACCTAACCTTCAGATCTTTTGGAATGTTCAACACAAGCATTGATGAAGTGGAGTCTGTGAAAGGCATGGGAGAGGCTCTGGGTTCAGCATGGAGAAATCGTTCCCCTCTTCCAAGTCCATGACCTCATGTCCACCCCTATGGGAACCACCTTTATTCTAAATTCCTTCAAAAATCAATGTCTCTTTTTCTTTTACTCCAAATTGTAGCATCTATTTTTCTTCAACAGAATTCATAATACAAATAAACTATTACTGTTTTAAGCCAATGAGATTAGGGGATTATTTCTTTCTGGAGTAAAACTATCTTATCCTTACTAATTAAATCACCTTCCATGCCTAAGCAACATACTAATAAAATTAGTACTCAAGATAAAGGAGGTTGCAAGCCCTGTGCAATGGGGTCCAGAACTGTAGCTAGAGAGGGTGCTAGTCACGAGAAGTCTTTGAGGCAAGTTATTCAGGGAAAACCTTGGCAGGCTGTTTGAACTTGTAGTTGGAGCTGGCTCAAGCCATGGGGAGTCTTAGGAGCAAGTTAATCTTGGACTTCTTTGGCAGGTCTTAAACAACACATAAAAACAGATGAATTTAACAGATTTTTGAGAACTCTCTACCTCAAATGAGAATACACATTTTTTTCAAGTGCACATGTAACATTTTCTGGGATAGACCATATGTTAGGCCACAAAACAAGTCTCAGTAAATTTAAGAAGATTTAAATCATATGAAGCATCTTTTCCAATCACACAGTATAAATCTAGTTGTTACAATGGCAATAGAAAGTGAATACAGCTATTCACAGGCTAGATATGGCCTGCTGTTGAGAAATTTCACATAAAACCTATGTTCACTTTCTTGAAAACTCAGAAGGTCTATGAAAATTGGTCTACATTTGCACATAGAAGTGGTACTCTAGAGCTGAATCATGGCCCCCTCTTCCAACAGAGTAAGTTGTTCTCTAGGTCATCATAGTCCACATTACCCACCTATTTCGGTTGTCTATTTATCCATGTAGCTACTACAGGTACTTAATTTGCAACATAGGTGTAGGCATATGAAATCAAAATAGCCTTGCAAAGTTGACAAGACTCTTAACATTATGTAAGAACAGTAGAATAATTCCTATGTGGCCAAAGAATATCCTGGAGATGCTAGAGTCTATAGGTTGTCCTGCTGAGTTTTCCATGCCAAGAGAAGAGTGAGGGTCTATAGCTGTGAATAGCAGCTGAAAGAGTCTCGCATTCATAAATTAAGGGCAATGTAGCAGTGACTTCTGAGAATAAGAATAACTAAAGATAAGAGGAATGAGGACATCTCATTGAGTGCCAACAGTTACCCTTTCCCCATGCTTTGACGATATACAAATAAGCTTCTCAGAATTTAGGAATAACAACACCATGGAAAAATGGAAACCTAAATTGACTAAGGTTAATTTTACTCTAGAATGATGGAGAATATAGTTAAATCCTTTAAAAAACAATTAAAGGGGTACATACAAAAGAAGGGGCTGCATTAAACAGAGCTTAATGAAAATAGATTTGGGTTCATCTATTATGTTAAAACAAAGCACAAAAATAAGGGTGAAAATTATAATGTAAATCAATGCACTGAACAGAAAAATCCTATGTTATCATGAGACACTTTTTTCTATGTTTCATATTCATCTATAAAAGAGAATATAAAAAATATAAAACTTTAACCCACATCTTCTTCCTTCTTTGATATCAGGAACAAGGCAAAATTACTAGAATACTGAAATAAATATAGACATGTAGAGGCTAAACAACATACTACTATATAGTCAATGGGTTAATGAAAAAATCAAGGAGGAAATAAAAAATATATTGATACAAATTAAAAAACACACAATGATTCAAAATCTTTGGGATACAACAAAATCAGTTCTAAGAGGGAAATTCAAAGCAACACAGGCCTATCCCAAGAAACAAGAAAAATCTCAAATAAACAATCTGAGCTCATACCTAAAGGAATTTGAAAACAAAGAACACCAAAGCCCAAAGTGAGAAGGAAGAAAATAATAAAGATCAGAGCAAAAGCATATAAAATAGGGTCTAAAAATAAAACGATAGAAAATATCAATGAAACTAAGAATTGGTTCTTTGCAATGATAGATAAAATAGATAAACCTTTAGCCAGACTAATCAAGAAAAAGAGAGAGCTTAAATAAATAAAATTAGAAATGAAAGAGAAGTGATACCACAGAAATAAAAAGGGTCATGAGAGAATACTATGAACAATTATATGCTAACAAATTGGACAACCTAGAAGAAATGGATAAATTCCTAGAAACATTATCTTCTAAGACTGAATCAAGAAGAAACAGAAAATCTGAACAGACTGATTATCAGAAATGAAATTGAATCAGCAACCAAAAAACTCCCAAAAAACCAATGTCCAGGACCAAATGGCTCCACATGTAAATTCTACCAAGCATTCAAAGTAGAATTAATACCAATCTCTCTTATACTATTCCAAAAAATTGAGAAGAGGGAAAAGCTTCCAAGCTAATTCTATGAGACTAGCATTATCCTGATACCGAAACCAAAGAGACAACAACAACAAAAAAAAATTACAGGCCAATATCCCTGATGAACATAGATGCAAAAATCCTCAACAAAATATTAGCAAACCCAAATCAACAATACATTTAGAGGATCATATACTATGATCAAGTGGAATTTATTCCACAGATGCAAGGATGTTTTTACACCTGCAAATCAATGCGATACACTATAAACACAAAATTAAGGATGAAAATCATATAACCATCTCAATAGATATAGAAAGAACATTAGACAAAATTTGACATCCATTTATGATAAAAACTCTCAACAAAAGTTACAGAAGGAACTATACCTCGACATAATAAAGGCCATAAGTGACAAACTCACAGTTAATATCAACTCAATTTTAAGATCAGGAAAAAGACAAGGATGCTCACTCTCATCACTCTTGTTTATATAGTAATCAAAATCTTAGCCACAGCAATCAGACAAGAAGAGGAAATAAAAGATGTCTAAATTGGAAAGGAAGAAGTAAAATTGTTAGTATTTGAAGATCACATGATACTACATATAAAAAGCCCTAAAGAGTCCAAAAAACTATTAGAACTAACAAATGAATTCACTATAGATAGGATACAAAATATTGAGAAATCTCTTGCATTTCTATACACAAATAACAAAGTTGCAGAAAGAGAAATTAAGAAAACAATTCTATCTACAACTGCATCAAAAAGAATAAAATATAGATGTGGGGGGAAATGGCATAGATGATATAGGTTTTATTCATTCCTCTTGTGACCAAATCAAAGTCATGACACAGATACAGAGCAAACGGTAAGAAAAGTCACCTGGGATCTACAAGAACAAAAACACTACAACTAGGAAGGGAAATAATTAATCAGCCTGCAATGGTAGAAAGTAACACAGGAGGGAGTGAAGACAAGAGACTGACCTGTCCCTAGTGTCTAAATGGGACAGAGGCTGTGGCAGAGGCAGCAGCAGCGGCAGATGCCCCTTAAAGAGGTTGTGTCTGCAAGTGGATTTTCACAATATTGGACTTGCTCGCACCTGTGCTGGATCAGCTGTGGAGGGGCACCAGGGACTTACAGGGGGACATTGAGTGTCAGAATGAAGGCCAGAGGTGAGGCTTTCTCCCAGACAGAAGTGCCAGTAGTATCCATTGTTCCTCTGTTGAGCCCTCCCCGCTCCTAGGGTGCAGCCACAGTGCCACCACAGTGGAGACATCATCAAACTGGGTAACAGCGGTTACTCTGCTCAGAGGATTTCCTGAAACTCCACTTTCCTCAACTCATAATCCTACCCAAGCCACATTCACTTGTGTCCTCAGTGAGTCCTGTGCTTCTTACTGAGCAGACCCCAAAACTCACACTGGAGGCAGCTGGCCTCAGTTTCTGGCATGACTTCTTGAGGCAACTATAAGCACAGCATCTGTGGATTGCTTACTGAATCTTAATTGGTGGCCCCAGAGGGGCACAGGCTTGACCTCAATTTGGCCTGCAACTGAACCCCTCGCAGGACTGTACCACTGGACACCTACCACGCAAAGCCACACTAATAAGGCCAAGAGACTTAGGAGCTTGGTTTGGTACATAGAAACAGACACAGAAAGGCAGCCAAAATGGGAAGACAAAAAAGCAGAAACCACATGAGAGAACAGAACAGAGATCCAGGAATAATGGAGTTAAGCAATTTAACAGATACAGAGTTTAAAACACTGGTTATGAAGATGCTCAATGAAGTTAGGGGAAGTGTAGATAAATTCAATTGGAACTTAAACAAAAAGATAAAAAACATAAAAATGAAAATGGAAATTATAAAAGGGAACCAGTCAGAAATGAAGAAAACATTATCTGAGATAAAGAGTATATTAGAGGGAATCAACAGAGTGGATAAAGAAGAGGATCGAACCACCAATACAGAAGATGGGGAAGCCAAGAACACTCAATCAGAAGGTAAAGAAAAAAGAAGCCAAGACTATAGTATTAATTTAAGGAGCCTATGAAACACTATTAAATGTAAAAATATTCATGTCATAGGGGTAACTGAAGGAAAACAAGAAGTTGAAGAGCTATTTGAAGAAATGATGATGGAAAACTTCCCTCATCGGGTGAAGGAAATAGACATACAACCCCAGGAAACTCAGAGAGTCCCAAGAAAGGGACTCAAAAAGGCCCACACCAAGACACATCATCATTAAAATGCCAAAGGTTAAAGCCAAAGAGAGAATCTTAAAAGCAGCAAGAGAAAAGCAGTTAGTTACCTACAAGAGAGTACCCATAAGACTGGCAGCTGATTTATCAAAAGAAACTATGCAGTACAGAAGGACTTGGCTCAAAATATTCAATGTGATGAAAACCCGGGATCTACAACCAAGAATACTTTATTCAGCAAAGCTATCATTTAGACTCAAAGGACAGATAAAGATCTTCCCAGACAAAAATAAGCTAAAGGAATTTATCAACACCAAGGCAGTATTACAGGAAATGTTGGAGGGACTTCTTTACAAAAAATAAAATATGTATCAAGAACAGAAATAAAGAATGATAATAACTACATTCCTATAACAAGTACCTCAAATGGAAAAGAATTTAAGTGCTCCAACCAAAAGCTGGAGTACCTGAACAGATAAGAAAACAAGACCTCTACATATGCTGCCTACAAGAGACTCACTTCAGATTAAAAGACACACATGAACTAAAAGGAAGGGGATAGAAAAGGATATTGCCTTGTTGGACCTAGAGGGTATTACACTGAGTGAAATGAGTTTGATAGAGAAAGACAAAAATATCACAGGAATTCACATATTTGCGGAATCTAAAGAACAAAATCAACAACAACAAAAGCAGAAATAAACTCATAGATACAGAAAATATTTTGAGAGTTACTAGACAGGAGGGGAGTTGAGGAGAATGGCACAAAAGGGCAAAAGGATTAAGTGGTACAAATAGGTCCAGAATAGACATGGAGATGTAGTGTGTAGCACAGGGAAAATGGTTAATAATATTGTAATCAATATGTAAGATTTAGTAGGGTGATTTTTTTGCAAGTTATATTGGTCTCTGATCTGTACTATACAACTGAAACTGGTATATTATTGTATGCCAACTATAACTGGAAAAAAACAACTCACTGAATTGTACAATATAAATATGAACAACAGATTGTCTATTATATTTCAATAAAGCTGTGGTGGGGGGAGGGGAGGAGAAAAAAAGAATATAAAGTATCTAGGAATAAATTTAACCAAGAGGGTAAAAGTTCCATACTTGGAAAACTATAAGACACTGATGAAAGAAATTGAAGATGAAACAAATGGAAGGATATATTGTGCTCATGCATTGGAAGAATTAATGTTGTTAAAATGTCCGTATTACCCAAAGCAATCTACAGGTTCAATGCAATAACTATCAAAATACCAATGGCATTTTTCACAGAACTGGAACAAATTATTCTAAAATTTATATGGAACTATGAAAAACCCTGAACAGGAAGATAAATCTTAAGAAAGCAGAACAAAGCTGGAAGTATCATACTATCTGGTTTCAAAGTATATTATAAAGCTATAGTAATCAAACTGTATGGTACTTGCACAAAAACAGACACATAGTTCAATGGAACAGAATAGAGAGTCCAGAAATAAATCCACACTTATAGGGTTAGTTAATCTACAACAAAAGAGGCAATGTTATACAATGGGAAAAAAAACAGTTACTTCAAGAAATGGTGTACGGAACACTGGATAGATACTAAAAAAAAAATGAAACTGGACCACTTTCTTATACTACATACAAAAATAAACTTGAAATGGATTACTAACTTAAATGTAAGATCTGAAACCACAAAACTCCTTGAAGAAAACGTAGGCAGTAAAGGCTTTGAAATCTGTTGTAGCAATATTTTTGAGAATATGTTCCCTTTGCCAAAGACAACAAAAGCAAAAATAAACAAATGAGACTATATCAAACTAAAAAGCTTTTGCACAGCAAAAGAAACCATCAAGACAAAAAGGCAACCTACTGAATAGGAGAAGATATTTGCAAATGATACATCTGATAAAGAGTTAATATGCAAAATATTTAATGAACTCATTCAATTCAACATAAAAAAAACAAACAATCCAATTAAAAAATGAACAGAAGATTTAAATAGACAGTTCTCCAAAGAGGACATACAGATGGCCAACAGATACATTAAAAGATGTTCAACATCACTAATTATTAGAGAAATATCAATCAAAACCACAATGAGATATCACCTCACACCTGTCAGAAAGGTTATTATCAAAAAGACAGCAAATAACAAGTGTCAGTGAGGATGTGGAAAACAGGTAACCCTGGTATACTGTTGGTAGGATAAATTAGTGCACCCACTATTGAAAACAGTATGGAAATTTCTCAAAAAATTAAAACTACAACTACCACATGACCCAGACATTATACTTGTGGGTATTTATCTGAAAAAAAATAAAACAATAATTCAAAAATATATATGCTCTCCTACGTTCATTGCAGCATTACTTACAATAGCCAAGAAATGGAAGCAAAGTAGATGTCTGTTGATAAATGAATGGATAAAGATGTGCTACACATACCTGGTGAAATATTACTTAGCCATAGAAAAGAATAAAAATGGATGAATCTAGAGACTATTATGTTAAGTGAAATAAGAGAGAGGAAGACAAATATTATATGATTTCACTTATATGTGGAATATAAAAATTAAGACAAAAACAAACTCATAAATACAAGGACAAACTGATGACTGCCAGTGAGAGGGAAAGTTGGGCAGAAAAAAGTAAGAGATTCAGAAGTACAAACTACCAGTTATAAAATTAGTCACAGGGATGTAATATACAACATAAGGAATAGGGTCAACAATATTGTAATAACTATATACTGTGATAGGTAGTTACCAGGTTTATTTTGGTGATCACTTAGTAAGATATATAAATGTTGAATTACCATGTTGCACACCAGAAACTAATATAATTTCGTATGTTATATGTCAAGTACAATTTTAAAAAGTTAAGGGAGGCTTTATTGGAAATTTAATCAAGGCTATGGATTTCTTGAGTTGAGTCCTTCTTTTCCCCATCTTAAAATAAAATAGTTTTAATTATTACACATTGATTTAGCCAATCTGTAATAGGATATAGAAAGACTTTAACTCTCCCTCTCTAGGCCACTGCCTGGAATATCAGACTGCAGGTCTCTGTGATGACTCCTATTGTGTTATTTCTGACAGGTTCTCAGTAGTCTATGAGAGTGTAATTATTGGACTCACTACAGGCATTCATGTAACAAAATTTCTTAACAAAACTGACACTGATTGGCAGGCTTGTTTGCAGCTGTAAATAGGGGCCAGAACTAGAAGCACTGGAATTTAATAATTTTGTTTGATACTGGCCTTTGTGAGTAGAAAGGTAGGACAGATGTACTCACCTACTTTAAAAGGAAAGGATAGCTGCCCTACTGCTTTTCTCATATAAAATTCTTCTTCAAACTGAAAATATTCTCATCAGGAGTAAAAAGTTCTTTTCTTTCATCCATTCTCCATTTAGAAAAAAAAAAGTGCAGCTCACCGCCAGTGTTAATTTTACATAAATACATTCAAATTTGGCTGAACCAAATCTGACTGGCTTTCAATGTGAAAATAAAATATAAAAACTGTTTTGGAGTTATATCTAAACAGAACTTGTCTCTAATCCTAATGTAACAGAAATGTATACATAAATCGGTTCATCAAATGAATCTTCGGCTAATTGTTCGAGAATGAACATCATGTGTAGAAATTCTACATTTTCTAGGATTTAACATTTTCAGTGATCAAGAATTACTATATTTTGTAAATGGAAATACTACTACTAAAAAAACTAATGCTACAAATAGAATGATGTCATTTGTTTCCAAAGACTATCAATATACTAAAGCGATACAAAAATAATAATAAAAGTGAAATATTTCATGGCAAACTTTGGGGGTAAAGTTAGGACTGTAATCCATGAGTTATCTCAGAGTAAACACTGCAGCCACAAGTGCTGCCAACAAGTATTCTCAGGACAAACAGAAAATGGTTAAAAAAAAATATCAGAGCTATTATTCCAGTAGCTTTCTGGAAACTGAGCACATCAATGTGCATGGATTTATAGTTAGGACTAAGCCCAAAGTCCTAAAGTGTATTCACTCTTAACATTCACACCTATGTTTGTCAGTGTCTGGTCTAAATTAATTTCTAGTCCTGTGTGGCTAGTGTTAGACTTTCACATTATCTTCTCAGCAGTTACATCTTCTCTTTTTCTCTATGTAACTGTATATTCCTAGTATCCCAAAATAAAGGAGAGGCAGCCTGATTTCCAGTTTAACACTGGTAGCAACAATAGAAATTAAGTTGGGAAATTCATGAAGCATAATATGTTCAATAAACTTATGCTCTTATTTCTGTCTGATCCTCAAAAAACAATAAGTTCAACATGATTAAGTCATTATGTTTTCCCCTAAACAATCCCTCCTTTTAGATTGTCTGACTTGGTTAGTGAAAATTTCTTCCCTCCAGGTAAATATTAGTTCCTAACCAGAGCCAACTTTGAATCTTTCTGTTTCTTTGCATATACACAAAGTTCCCTTCATGGAAGTTCTACCATATCTTTCAGAATTATTCCTTTTTCTTTAAAGATCAGTGTCCCCTGCGAGGTTGTGGATTGCCAAGATAGAACCATCACTTGTGTGCCTCAATGTCTCTGGATGCTAGGAGAGGGCTTATGGACTAGAAAGTTCTCAATAAATGGCTGTCAAATGCCTGTAGTATCTCCTTCTATGCATCTTCAGTCATACCATTATGTTAAAATCCTTAAAGCTGAGCTCCATTCATGAAACTCTACTGGTTAGAAACACTCTCTGACATCATATTGCTTAAAAAATAGGTGCAGACTCCTTAGCCTGATATGCAAAAACATTCCTAACCTGCATGGGTTCCCAAACCTTTCCTAAATCACTGCTCCAGAAAACCCACAACAAAGTTCAACTCTACTACTTGCCTTTCTCCTATATCAGTGTCTCATCTGTACTTTGCTTATGATATTTCCTTTACCCTAAATAGGTTCCCTTTTTCTTCATCACCAAATGAGTGCATGTGGTGCTCTGGCAGCTCAAGGGCTATGCACCTACCCTAGGTGAAAGAAAGCAGTACTGGGAAATGCACTTTGTAGTAGCTGTAATATCTTGGCTGAGTTTCAAACAGTAGGTAGAAGTTAGCTACAACAATGAATATAATAAGAACATTGTAAATAGACAGAGAAGGCAGCAGTGAGCTCGGGGGAATTTAGTGTGGGTGGCACAATGGAGGCAGGGCGCATCATTCCCACAATGTGCCTGCCTAGGAACTTCCAAAGAATCACGTCTCTTACGGACATACTTGTTGCCATATATTATAGTCATTAACATGCTTATCTGATCTTCATTATCAAACAAGAAAATGAGAACTATACCCAATTCATCTTTTTTATCCCTAACAGATCCTTTAAAAATTGTTTTCATTTTCATAATACATAATTGATATATGTTTGTTGAATAGATAATTTTTATGTAATTGCCCTGAATTTTCAGAAGAGTTTGAATTCTTAATATTTGGTTTGTAACTCTGAATAGAGGCTTCTCAAAGAGGCATCTTACTTTTAGGGTAGCTATAAGAGGAAAACTAGATAGTTATTTAAATCTAAGGAGAAATAACTAAGGCTCTGATGATTACCATGACATATTTTTCTTATGTTATCATATCATATTCAAGATGTTATTGGCATATGCTGCCAAAACAAGTCAAATTCCCTACCTGATAATGCCACTCTTGTTCAGGTCACCTATAACATTTGTATGGCTTGTAACAAAAGAACTAATAAAGGCTCACATATCATAAACCTATATATTTAAAAGTTATAAACAACACCAAAACTCTGTTAAGCAAAATGTGTTCTATGGACCTACCTTGACAAGGTACATTTCTAATCACCTGGAATGGCAAGTTCAAATGAAGAATTTTCAGACTCTGTAGTTATAGGTTAGAAGATAGCAGCACAGGAAAAGTACACCACTGGTCTCTAGTGGCTATTCTCCCTTCTTTTCTCCACTGCTTACATTCTCCCACACTTAGTAGACCTTGTACTCAGGTGGACATCTCCATATAAAAGTTAAGACTTTATTCACATCTTTCCACTAATACCTGCTACTTGGTTACCTCTTGAGCCTGAGGTGTACACACATGGAGCAGGTCTGCTCTCAGCATTATGGTCCCAAGAAGAACCCACACAGGCATGGGAGTGGACTTGGGGTCATTTGGGGAGGGAACTACAGAGACATGAAAACCCAGAGTGTGGGCTAGAAGTAGTTTGATAGTTGTTCAACAGAAAGCCCAGTTGGAGAGGCTAGGAAGGGGCCTGTATTTTCAGGGCCTTGAGGAGGTATTTCTGCTTCCTAAGCATACCCCCCAACACACGCTCTCACTCCCATGAAGATACAGTCATTATCATACACATTTAGTAGCTTCACATATACATTTTTAGGGGAATTAAAGAAGTACATATACATACACGAATATATGGAAAGGATCTTGGATACTTAAAATATACAACAGAAAACTTTGTGAGTAGTTCAGGAGTCAAACAATCATAATAATGATTGTAATCATGTGTAAAACAAATTTTATTTTAATGAATCAACTAGCAAATAATGAAACCATAAACTCTGGAAACATTGTTAAGAAACAATGAGAATATCTCTGAAAAATTGAACACCCCCAAAAACATCCAGCTGCAGAAAACTCATCACCAGGATAGCTGATAGCACAAATCAGTCTATCAAGAAGATCTACAGTTTCCTAATGCATTAGAGAACAACAGAGTAGCCACCTGATAAGGTAAAATCCTTTGACAGAAAGTCTTGCTCAAACTTCTTTACATTTGGTTCAAAATAGTCATAAAATGTGATTTGGGAGACTTTCCACTGAAATTGCCAATAGAGCTATGAATTTGTTATAAACCCATACTGATTTATGATGCCAGAAAACTGATCATCCTTCCCAATGATAACTATGAAAACATAATGCATTTTTCAAAATACAGATGAATTTAATGAGTTCACTTTTAGGAATAATATAACGTTGGAAATGTTACAACTTGATATCTGTGGATGCCAGTTGAAGACCAATGGGAGGAACCACTAGATTCAGATCTCAGCTTGAGTTGGAACTCCAGCATTCATCAGATATATGACTTTGGGTAAGTCATTGAAACTGAATTATTTGAGAAATAATACCTCAGCATAAAATAAGGGTAATAACATTTATTTTGTGGAGACTATATTGGACCACATCTGAAAGTGCTTTGTAAATCTCAATGTGTGGTGGAACTTTTATATAGCAATATTAATGTTATTTGTTTTAACTTCCTCCCACTGTGATTTTTTTCAGATCAATAGCAGTTAATTCCTCAAATTTGAAACCTGCAGAGCTCTGATTCAGTCATTAAAATGACTAATTGGAATCAAGGTGTCATCTTTCTAGTTGATGCTTTCATTTTAACAATTAGAATTAGCTGTTATCATCTGTTTGATTGTTTGACAACTGAGTCTTTCTGTAACAAATAATTATATTAGTCATAGTTTTGATCAATTCTATCATATTGTATAAACCTCAACATCATTTTAATGTTTTTTTTTATCCTGAAGAGAATTAAAATCTATATGACTAAGATAAAATAACAAGAGAAGAGCAAAGGGTTTATATTCTATTCTTCAATATTTATGTTCTGAGGGGGAAAAGAGAAATATTTTATATTGGTAAACTCATTCTAGAAGCATAAATAAATCATCAAATGAAACAGAGATCACTTAAAGGCAGGGGAAAATATACTGTTGGACAATCAACAATCAAGATTAAGGAAAGCTACAAACAAACCTATGAGTCAGTTATGGAGATAAACTAGGACAAGGATTTGAAGGTGTTGATGAAGAGTCAATTCAAAATGAGATCTGTGAAACTGACATTAAATACAACTAGACTTTTATCTTGTGTGACATTCACAATGACTATGGTGAAATCTGTGACACAAATAAAGGCCTTCTTTGGCCTCCACTGCTTCTATTGTACAAACTCTTTATATGTTTGTGCCCTCCTATGGACTCATGGCTTCTCAAGGTACTTTAATGTCTTAAACTATTACCTACAACTGCCTTTATTCCCTCTTTTTTTGAGAATTATTTAATTCTTTATTGAGAGTCTTTAACATACACAAATACAGATGGACTAACTCAGATAACCCTATAGCCCTAAAACCATCACTTCATGGACAATCTTGTTCTAGCTACACCACACCAACTTCCTTTTACAATCTGTATAATCTTCAATTTGCATCTCAGAAAGAATTTTTTTTTGCTTTCAGTTTTATGTCCCACATATAAGTGAAATCATATGGCTCTCAACTTTTTCTATCTGACTTCTGATGTATTATTGAATCATACACTTGAAACCTATATAATTTTATTAACTATTGTCACCCCAATAAATTTAATAAAAATAATTTTAAAGAAAAATAATCACAATACCATTTTTACACCTAAAACAAAAATTTTATTTATGTCATCAAATATCCAGCTGATGTTCAAAATAACTTACCTCAGATATCATCATTTTACACTTTGTTTGATTATGATCTAATACCTGTAATTGTAATAATTTATATGCCTTTCACAATCTTTTAATCTATGTGTCTCTCCTTCATTTTTCTCCCCATTTCCTCTCCCACTTAATAATAAAATAGTAGAGTTCTTACTAAGTGCCAAGTCCTTTAGAAAACTCTATATATGTATGGCTTCTGATTCTTGCAAAGGCACTCCAAGTTGAACAAGAATTCCCTCATTATTTCTTGCCCAGCACTAAGTTTTAAACATAGGAGTGTCTGATTAAAATTTGGCATTCTTCCCATCATACCATGCTTCTTCAAATTTCACATTAAAGGCATACAACTGTATCACCACTCCCATCTCTACTGCTTGACACACTTGCCACGCAATTTTCTTTTACAGTTATGCTTTTCTGCCAGCAAGGAAAGGAAGTTAAGGCATTTCTTAAGATAAAGTAATCCCTGTTATGGGCTTTAATGAGAATTTAAATATGGAATGGTACTTATTAGGAGTCATTATACATTAATTAATAACAAGTTAAGTTGAAAATCGCCTATCTTTTTCTGACAAGATTAATTTTTATTATACTTATAGATGAAGTAAAAAGCACAAAAAGATGGTGTATTAACCTCTTTAAGAGATTTTGTCCTTGTGGAAGAGATGGAGTATTGGGGGTCATATGTTATTAAAATTATATATGTTCAAAGAATCAAAACTGATTAAAACAAAAATGTTCAAGGGATCAATATATCAGTTCCCCCCATCCTATCGACAGTTTCATTTTCCACAATTTCAGTTACCTGCTGTCAACAATGGTCCAAAAAGACTAAATGGAATATTTCTTTAAGAACTGCTTCTTTGTTTGCTATATTCTTATGAGTCTCATGAACAGAAACTTCATTGGCTTTCAGAGCTGGGTAGTTTGAGGGCCCATCCCTTGGTTGGCAGTCTTGAAAGTTGGAGTGCTAGATGTGGGGTCCAAACTCTTTGCTCCTCAGGGAGAAGCTGGGAGTTCTGGGTTCCCTCCCAATTGTATGGCATATGCTAGAGGTGGGACTTATGGTGAGAGTCTGTCTCAGACTTCCCTACCCATTCCAATATGGGCATTGTCTGATTTACAAAATGAGTAGGAGTTACTCAGCAAATTTCTAGATCTCTTTCAGAGAGAATTTCTCCCTATGTACATTTGGTGTAGCCATGGGAAGAGGGAACAGAAATGATGAAAGGCGCTGAGGTAGCTCAGAAGAGATTAACAATATGCATTAATGTTTTCATAAATAGCTGAATTTTAGAGAAAAACATAATTGGTTGAATTATATTTTAGTGTATGCTTTTGTTATACATGTCTAGGGAAATTTTAGTTTATTTAGGTACTAATTTTACTCAGTTGTTTGACTATAGAGACTGTATATGGAAGTAAAGAAACAATTTCTGAAGAGTGAACCTCACAAAATCAGAAGTACACAGTGATGGCAAATATAGAATTTTAATAAAGGTAGAAAAGACTCAAATCAAACATCATTCAGAGAGGATAGGTTTTCAGAGAACTTAAGAGAGGGAGTTCTCTTTGAAAAACTTGGGTATTTTTCTCTGAAAAACTCCCTTTAGTTTATTTTCCAGAGGATCTTATACTAAGATACCAAACAAAACAAGAAAAAAATTATAGCTTTAGGAAATGCTTGACTAAATAGCTTCTTCTAAAAAGACTGGTGGTTTCTTTTAGATACAATTAAGCACCAAGGCTATAATTTTCCATTTACCTTTTTTTGTCATTGTATTTGCAATTTATTTACCCCAATTTGATGTCATTTGCACTTTGCCAGAGGAAGTCTTCCACAGATTCATATTAACCACATTTCTTCTCCTCAAATACATTATAAAAACTGTCCCCGTCACTCTTGTTTTGGCATTGGTCATTTCCTCATACAGAACTCAGTCATCAAATGATTGAAAGTCTGTGTAATTCAGCTCTAATGGATTGTTTTAAATAGCTCTAGTTTAAAATGCCTTTCCTCAAAGAGCTCTGAAATCTCAGTTTATTGAAAGTGCACACATACCTGAAAGTACACACATTTCAAATATAAAAGATCAAATCCCACAGTCATGCTGTTGAAATAATTATCTTGACAGCTTTTTATCTGTAGTTTTGTTTGTGGGTGTTTAATTTTAAGAAAGACACAAATCACAGGTGAGCCAGAGGTCCAGGATGTGAGCTAGTGGACATTGGGTAGTTTGAACAACAGCTTAGGCTTCGCATCTTTTTCTCAAACAAGCTCAGTTTTGATCTACTCTACATCAATTTTCTTTAATGCGATTATTAAAATTTACCTTATTACTTCAAGATCGTACCTTTTCTCCAAGAGATATAACTATGTCTTGACTTCAAAACTGTCTTAGAAGTGGGTTCAGCTTAACGCATAGTTTATTGTGGCTTTATCTTTCTGAAGAGCTTGATTATCTTATTACAAATATTAATTCACACCTTTTAAATAAACAAGTAAAACATTCTCTACTATTATTTTATTTTTTGACCAGAATGCTGATTAGTTGGAAAACTAGTATGTTCTACAGCTGAATGGTATTGGAGCCAAGTCATAGGACCACTTCAGGCTCCATGAGTGGACTGCGGTCAGTGAGACTGCCTTCAGGGACACTGACAGGCATGTCTCCCATCAGGTCTCTAAGTGGGTAAGACTGCTCCCAGAGCATGACTGGGAGAGGTTGGAGCCAAGTCACAAGGCTACTTCAGGTTTTGCAATAAGACCAAAGTCAGTGGCCTGCCTCCAGGAGCTCAGTAAGGCATATTTCTATTGTGTCCCTGTGTGAGCAAGACTGTTCCCATACTATGATTGTGGAGGCCCTTGGCTGGTTCACAGGATGCTTTAGGGTTCACAGCCATTATCAAGGTTTGTAGGCCTGTCACCTGAGGAATCAGCAGGCATGACTCCTCCCGGGTTCCTTGGAAGATTGTGCTAGAGGTAGGACAAAAGCCAAAAGTGATGTAGCCAAGTCCACAGGGGTGCAGGGATATTTCTAGGTCTCTAATCATGACCACAATCAGTGACTCTGCCATCTGGGTGTGAATCTACCTCTCAAAATGGCCTTCCTTGGGCTTGGGTTGCACAAAATTTTTCACAAACAACTACCTGGATAACAAAACTCTCCAAAAGGCACTTTTGTCCATGGCTGGCTATAAAATTATTACTGCTGTGGGAGAATATGAGTAGAGTACCTCCTAGTCCACCATCTCATTGACATCACTGTATACACCTTAAATATATACATTTTAAAATTTTTATTTGTCAGTTATATCTTAATAAAGCTATGGCAAAAAATAAATGGAGAAAGATATACCATGATAATATTAATCAAAACAAAGTGGGAATAGCTATATTAATTTCAGAAAGAACAGACTTCAAATCAAAGTAAGTTATCACAAATTAAAAGTGGGCATTGACAATGATAAAAGCATTTATTTTCCAAGAAGACATAACAATTCTTAATGTGTAAGCCATTACAACATCACCAAAATACATGAAGCAAGATATGATAGAACTGCAAGGAGAAATAGATGAATTTATAATTATAATTAGAAACCAACACTGCTCCATAAGAAATGAACAGATCCAGCAGGCACAAAAACAGTGAGGACATAGTTAAAATCAACAACCCATCCATCAACTGGATATGATTGACATCTATAGACCACTTCATCCAACATTCTTTCCAAGCTCACAGAGGACATTCATCAAGATAGACCACATTTTAGGCCATAGAACACATCTTAACAAATTAAAAAAAAAATAGAAATTGTACAAAGTGAAATTAAACCAGAATCAATCAGAAAAAGCTGAAAATCCCAAATATATGGACATTATATAACACACTTCTAAATAATGCATGGGTCAATGAAGAAACCTCAAGAGAAATTAGAAAATATTTTGAACTAAATGAAAATGAGAACACAATTTATCCAAATATGTGTAATACAGCAAAAACAATGCCCAGGGGGAAATTTATGACACTGAATGTATATATTAGCAAATAAGAAGTGAAAAATCATTAATCTAAGTTTATGCCTTAGAAAACTATAAAAAGAAGAACAAGTTAAATCTAAATTAAGCACAAAAAAATAATAAAAAATAGAATAAAATTGTGTAATAAAATTGTGTAATTTTTATTGAATAAAAATTATTCAATAGAAATAATCAATAAAACCAAAAGCTAGTTCCTTGTATAGATTCTGAGAAAGAAGATACCTACTAAGAAGGTTTTCTAGTGGCTAAGGGCTCAAATGTAAATGCAGAGCCTAGCAACCATTTCTAAACAGGAATCTGTCACACAAACCACACTTCAGGGAGAAATCTGTGCTGAACTGCCCGCCTACACTGTGTTTCTGCCATTTGGGCCAGCCTTTATTTAAAAAAGTCATGGAATTGTATTTCAATCAATAGGACCGAAGCTTTCCTTGTCCAATCAGGTCTACACAGCTATATCCCCATAAGCATCTTCACCAACCAGTCAGAGCAGCTCCATTCTGAACAATCAGAACAGTGCCTTTTGAACCAATCAAACTGAGGATTTGGAGTCCTCATTTGCATGGGGACAAACCAATCAAAGGCCAGGGGCAGGGACTTCTCTCTATATAAGTCAGCTCCCCTCTGGCTCAAGCAGTATACTTTCCGTTTCCAGTGAAGACTGAGTTTCCCGAAATGGAGGATGAAATTCCCAAGACACCTGGCTGGAACAGAGTGGAGTGGAGTGGAGCAGAACAGGCAGAGCAGAACAGAGCAGTCTAGCCAGAGAGGGGTCTTGCCCCAGGACTGCCTCAACCTAGGGCAGCCTTACCCCAGAGTTGCCTCACAGCTGTGCTGTTCCACAGCCATGCTGTTTCATAATTGAGCTGTAACACTATTGAGATGTTTTACAGCCATGCTGTTTTCACAGCCATGCTGTATCACAGTTAAGCTGTTTGCACTGAATAGTTTTCTTCTTTACCACATCTCAAACTGAGGATTCCTGTTGGCACTGAAATTGGCACATACAACCATCATGTGACACTTGAAATAATCAACAAAATCAATAAACCTCTAGCTAGGCTAACTTTAAAAAAAATAGAGGACACAAATTACTAATATCAGAAGTGAAAGAAGAGTCATCACTGTTGATCCCACAGGCATTAAAGGGATAATATAGAAATATTATAAACACTCTGTGGCCACAAATTTGATAAACTAGATAAAAGAGACCAATTCCTTGAAAGACACAATCTGCCAGAACTGACAGAAAAAGAGACAATCTGAATAGGGCTTTATTAATTGAAGAAATTGAATCAATATTTAATAACCTTTCAAAATACAAAGTTCTAAAGCCACATCAGTAAATTCTGCCAAACACTTAAGGAAGAAATTATACCAATTCTCTATAATTTCAGAAGATATAAGCAGAAGGAATACTTCCTAAATTATACTATAATGAAGTATTACCATAATACCAAAACCAGACTAACACATTAAAAGGAGAAAAACTCCACAGACAGATATCTCCTGTGAACGCTGATACAAAAGTTCTTCAACAAAGTATTACCAAATCTGATCCAATAATGTACACATAGAATTATACATTACAACCAAGTGGGATTTATCACAGAAAATCAAGACTAGTTCACCATTAGAAAATCAATTAATGTAATGAATCACATCAACAGGTTAAAGAAGAAAAATCACATGATTATGTCAACAGATGTAGAAAAAACATGTGACAAAATCCAACACTGATTCATGATAAAATTTTCCATAAACTAGGTACAGAAGGGGACTTCCTTAATTTAATAAAAACTATTCACAAAACACCTACAGCTAACATCATACTTATGGTGAGAAACTTAAAGCTTTCCCACTAAAATCAAGAACAAGGCAAGAATATCCTCTCTCCTCTCATCTCTGCTTTTCAACATTGTACTGGAAGTACTATTGACTGCATTAAGACAAAGAATGGAAACAAAATGTATATAGATTAGTAAAGAAGAAATAATATTGTCTTTGTTTGCAGATAACGTGATTGTCTATGTACAAAATACCAAAAAATATGACAAAAAAAATTTCTGGAACCAATAAGCAATTATAGCAAGGTTGTAGAATATAAGACTAATACAGTTATGCACTGCTTAATAATGGGGACACATTCTGATAAATGCATTGCTAGGCCATTTTGTTGTTGTGCAAACAACATAGCATGTACTTCCATAAACCTAGATGGTATAGCTTACTACACATGAAGGCTATATAATATACCTTATTGCTCCTAGACTACAAGGCTATACAGCATTCTATTGTACAAAACAATGAAAGATTAAACCAAGCACAAAAGAAAATGGTGCAAAGAGACACGATAAATATGAAATGTATGTTTGCTGCTGGAACATGGCACACTGTTTTACAGCAAACATTTTTTATAAGGATGGAGTACACTCTAAAATAATGATAAAAAGTATAGTAAACACATAAACCAATAACATAGTCTTTTATTATCATCAAATATTATGTCCCATACACAATTATATGTGCTATACTTTTATACAACTGGCAGCCCAGGGGGTTTGTTTACACCAGCATCACTACAAATGAATGAGTAAAGCATTCCATTACAACATGAAGATGCCTGGGTGGTAGGGATTTTTCACCTCCATTAAAACCTTATGGCACCACTGTCCTATATGCAGTCCATCACTGACTAAAACATCGTTCTGTCATGCATGACTGTATACAAAAGTCAACTGTGTTCCTATATACCAGTGATGAACAAGTTGAATTTGAAATTAAAAACACTATATAAGCACCTCCAAAAATAGAATACTTAGACATATATCTAATATAATATGTACAAGATCTAGATTCATAAAATTCTAAAACTCTGATGAATGAAATTAAGGAAAAACTAAATAAATAGAGAGATATTCCATGTTTATGGGTAAGAAGACTCAAAATGTCAGTTCTTCTCAACTTGATGTATAGATTCAGTGTAATCCAATCAAGATCACAAGTTATTTGGCAGATACCGACAAACTAATTTTAAAGTATATATGGATAAACAAAAAAGAGCCTCAATATCCAACAGAATATTGAAGGAGAAGAACAAAATCAATGGACTGATACTATCTGACCTCAATACTTAATATAAAGCTACAGTAATCAAGACAATGTGTTGTTGGTAAAAGAATAGACAAATACATCAATGGAACAGAATAAAGAGCCAAGAAATCAACCCAAACAAATATAGTCAACTGATCTTTGACAAAGGCACAAAGGCAATACAATGGAGCAATGATACTCTTCAACAAATAGTTCTGGAATAATTAGACATCCACATGCAAAGAAAAAAAGAATCTAGACACACACATGAATGAATCTAGAGCTCACACACTTCACAAAAATTAATTTTAAATAAACCATAGACCTAAATGTAAAATGCAAAATTATAAAACTCCTAGAAGATAACATAACAAAAAAACTAGGTGACCTTGGGTGTAAACTTTTAGTTACAACACCAAAGGCATAATCCTTTTTAAAAAAAAGTATTGATAAGCTGGACTTCAATAACTTATTTTTTTTTTAATCTGTGAAAGACACTGTCAAGAGAATGAGAAGATAAGGCACAAAACAGACTGGGATAAAATATTTGCAAAAAGCACACCTGATAAAGGACGTGTATCCAATATATACAAAGAATGCTTAAATTTCAACAATAAGAAAACAAACTGATTAAAAATTGAGCCAATGACCTTAACAGACACCTTACCAATGAAGATATACAGATGGCAAAGAATCATATGATGTGTCATCTGGGAAGTGCAAATTAAAACAAGATACCACTAAACACCTATTAGAATGGCCCAAATACAGGACACTGACAAAACCATATGGTTGTGAGAATAAGGAACAACATTAACTCTCACTCATTGCTGGGAATACTAAATGGTACAACCATTTTGGAAGACAGTTTGCTAGGTTCTCACAAAAATAAACATACTCTCACCACATGAACCAGGATTTTTACTCTATAGTGTTTACCCAAGGGAGTTGAAAATTTTCTCCATGCAAAAACCTACACATGGATTTTTATAACAGCTTTATTCATAATTACCAAAATTTGGAAACAACCAAGATGTTCTTCAGAAGGTGAATGGATAAATAAACTGGCAGATCCAGACAATGGAATTACAATTCAGTGCTAAAAAGAAATGAACTATCAAGCCATGAAACAACATGGAGGAAGCTTAGATGCATATTACCTAGTAAAAAAAAAAAGCCAATTTGAGAAAGGCTACATACTGTATGATTCCAATAACATGAAAATTTTTAAAAGAAACAACTATGGAGATAGTCAAAAGGTCAGTGGTTACCAGAGTTTCAGGTGGAGGAAATATAGAATAGGCAGAACACTGAGTATTTTTAGAGGAGTGAAACTACTTTGTAGGATACTACAGTGGTGGATATATGTCACTATACCTTTGTTCAAACTTATAGAATGTAGGACACCAAGAGTGAATCTTAACAAATTGTGAAATCTGGGTGATGATGTGCCAATGTAGGTTCATCAATTTAACAAATGTACCACTCTGTTGTGAGATGTCATTAAAGAGGATGCTATGAGTACATGGAGGTCTAGGTATATAAGAAAACTATACCTTCTGCTCAATTTTGCTGTGAACCCATAACTCATTTTAAAAATAAAAAAATATATTTTTAAGAAAAGGTCTTTTAATTCACAGATACACAGTTAAGATTAGTAAGAAACTGGACATTTGTCTTTGAAATTTAATTCAATATTTTTAAAATTACCAAAATCTTGACCCATGTATTTTCCCAAGGGTTTGTTAACTTTCTTCCTTTTGCCAAGCATTTTAAGTATGCTTCCCAAAACAGAGATTTTATCATGCATTGGAAGGATTCTTACAGAATTCTTTTGCTCTGGTTAACTATGATACAGAAGAGAGAGTTAGGAAAAAATCATGATGTACTTTAGCTTGAGACATTTGGAGAAAGTGTGTATGTTTGTGTATGCAAATATAACAGAGGGAGATGGATGACTACTGGGATATGCATCTGAAGACACAGAGAAAGCAGCAAATGGTAGGTGCTCACCTAGCCCATTGCCCTTCCCCAGTCCAGATAGGCTATATGTTTTTAATTAGCACTCCAGAGAAGCACATCTTTCACACATATGCTCTGGGCATTAACTGTGAGGTGTAGATGGTTAGAATCCAATGAAGAAGTTGACAATGGAAAAGGAATAGGTTAGAGAAAAAGATGCAATAAGAGTTCTAAATGGGAACATTTAAAAACAGTTTAAATATGACCAACAAAGATAGAGAAAACAGTAGAAAAAGTTTCTTTGTGCTGTTTGATTTAACTGCACTCATCATATACATCTTCATCCCAGAATAATTTATAGTTGCTTTTAATTATCAACTAGTGGCACTTTAAAGTCTACGCCACCACAGAAACACATATAATGGTGTCTGTCAATTTAAAATGCATTTGTGTGTAGACACGTATGTGAACAACATATTGGAGAAATAGCAACTAGCAACAAAAGTGCATTGTTTAGAGCTCTGACTCTGCAGTTAGGTTGGTTAATTTCAAATTCTGAATTCAATTTACAAGCTGGGTGATCTTGAACAAATTATTCCAGCACCCTTAGGGCCATTTTCTTAACCAATAATGTGAGGATAATAAGAATACCTTCTTCAGAGGATTTTTGTAAGGATTAGATGAATTAATTCATGTGAAGGACATAGGACAATGCTTGGCATATAGTAAGCAGAGGTCATTGCTGTAATTTTAATGACTACTCTTTGTAATTATTGAAAGGCAGTTACAATCACATGAAATGATGGCATGCTCCTGAGAATCAACTGCAAAACTGCTTCTTTCTCTAGGCCTCTCTGTTGTCCCATGAATTATTTCATGGTAATTCTCTAATAAATAGAAATACCACAGCAAAGGTAACACAGAGCAAAGAACAAGTCAGAGAGAGAAACTTTCTCTTAAATTCTGATTTATAAATCCCAAGGGAAGAGAAGAGAAAAGCTAGAGCATGTAGTCAGTGGACCTGCACCAACCCTGGTGTCTGCAGCTCTGCCTCTCACTGTGATAGTCTGACCTCTGCATATTTACATTCCTCCTGCTTCATGCTATGATTTGCTCCATGAGGCAGAACCACTGTGTTACATCAATTAAACAGGTTCCCAAATCCACAGCTGTGAGTTTCTCAAAACTCTTGGTTTCAATGTGATGCATTTAAATTTTATGGTAAATGTCAATTTTCATCAGCTCAAATGTCTGCACGACATAACACAACTTGAAGATATGCAAATATCTCCTTACCAGATACTTCTAATTAGGTAGAGATCTTGGGTGGGGAGGTACTCTCTAATGACTTCTGAGATAATCAGGAGAAATCGCACTTGATTAAAAGTTGTACATTGGCTTTAGGAAGCTCAGGGCCAGCATTTACTGTCACAGGACTTCTGGGAGGCAGGCTCCCAGCTTTTCTTTTCCTGAAAGATACTTCATCTCAGACTCTGCAAGTCACCTCTTCCCCTTTATTTCAGGGTGTGCAGACAGCTAGGGACCTTGCTTTGCATTACAAGTGGACCACTAACCAGGCTGAGAGCAAACGCTGCAGTTTTAAAAATACTCAGTAGTCAAATCTCTTGACTCAATAGTCATGAGAAAACACACAGGTGCAAAGTGGCTTTAGTTGGAAATTATTGGGAAATGTCACAAGTACAGGCATTACGCTTAAAGAAAACTTGTCAACTATAGGAGAAGTGACAATGATGATATCTGGTTTGCTGTATACAACAGAGGGCTTTAGTGCTATGAGCTGAAAAGAAGTACCTAAAGAGCTATGACCATGAGACTGAGGCCATAAATCTATCTTTATATACTTTTACCTGTCACTTTCTTTGGGGTTATTTTGCATCAATGACTCTTAGTTTAATACATAATTGTTAAAATGTCATGTTTTTAGATGTGAGAGGGTTTGAGTTAAGCCACACCTCTGGACTGACAGTAAACAGTGAAACTATGAAATCAGGGAATATTCTAAATTCATGAGTGGGATTTGCCTGAATCACTTCCACTGTCCTGATTTGAGCTCCCATCAGTGACTCAGTGAATATTTCTACCCCTGGTTTGCAGGTCTCCATGAGTTTTCTGTTTAAATATGGAAACAACCACCAAATTCTTTGCTGAGATTGCAGGGGTCTGGGGAAAGTGTCAAATGTCTCTTCAGTGCTGACATCTACTAAAGTAGAATAGAATTTAACCCACACTTCAGTGTTCAGTGCTTGAGTGAATTAAAAGGTGAGTGGTGATGGTATTGTTAGGTTGTGCTTTGAAAATGGGGACTGTTTATTTAGCTGGATCAACAAGGCCATGGAATGTGCTCTAATGCAGTGGTCCCCAACATTTTTGGCACCAGGGACTGGTGCTCCTAAGAGAATGCCTAATGATCTGAGGTGGAGCTAAGGCAGTGACTGGGGAGTGGCTGCAAATACAGATGAAGCTTCACTCATTCACCCACTGCTCATCTCCTGCTGTGTGGTCTGGTTCCTAACAGGCCATGGACTGGTACTGGTCCACAGCCAAAGAGATGGGGACCCCTGCTTGAACGTCAAGCAGTTTGGGCTTTCTAACTCTGCATTTTCTAGTAACTGTACAGACTGCATTTTCTTTACGGGACTTGCAAATTTCTTTTTTTCAGAAACAATTTCATCTTTTGTCATTGCCTTGTAGCCCTACATAGGGTGCAGAGAGTAGAGTCATTCAAAGTCCAATCCAAAATGCTAAACATAAGTGTTTACACTTGAAATGTAAAAATAGGTCATTTAGATCTGAGATGAGAAATTGTTGAAGAGTAATCTAGAAGAGTTTGGTCAAGATGGCATAGTAGGTAGATGCTATGTTTGCCTCTCTTACAACCACATCATAACTAAAACTAAACTACAGAACAATCACCATTTGGAATCATCTGAGATCTGGCCAAACAGAAGTCCTACAACTAAGAACACCCAGAAGAGGCCACTTTAAGACTTGTAGGAGGGGCAGAGATGCAAAACAAGCTGGTCTCACAGCCAAGTGTGGCAGTTGAGAATCAGGAAGAATATCTCACCTGCGAAGGTCCCCCCTGAGGAGTGAGGGGTCCTTACCCCACATTGGACTCTCAAAACCAGGGTTCCAGTGGCTGGAAGAGAAGTCCCTACAGTCTCTGGCTGTGAAAACCAATGGAGATTGTGGCTGAGTGAGACAAAAGCCTGTGAGAATCGCAGGTGTTTCTCTTAAAGAGCCCACATGTTTATTTACTCCCTGTCAGACTTACTTTGAGTTCCAGCAATGGGACATTGGCTTGAAAGGTGCCCAGGACATCTGGAGAAGAACTGAATTACCTGGCTTCAGGGTGAGGAGCAGAGAGATAGCTTTCTCCCAGGAAGAAGTGCTGGCAGAATCCATTGTTTCTTTGTTAAGCCCTCTCCCCTAGGACACATGGACACAGGCAGCTACCATATCTTAGCTCTACCAACCTGGCTAACACAGGTCACCTTGCCTAGGTGATTCCCTGAGAACCTACCTCACCTAACTTGTGGGTCCACCCAAGCCGCCTCCAATGTTTTTTTTTTCCCCCACACAAATTGTCTGTCTTGGCTCATGTTGTGGACTTTCCTAAAATCTCTCAAAGGTTGATAAAACCCAAATAAGCAGCATCTGGCCTCGGTGTACCCTGTACCATTTGCTGAGTAGTCCCAAGCCTGGCCCTAGCAGCAGCTAGCCTCAGTTCTCAGCTTGGCTTCTTGTACACCACCTCTAAGTACAGCAAGAGTGGTGGCCATGTGAAGGTTGCTTGGTGACCTTTGCCAGGTGGCCCCAGGAAGTGCACAGGCTGCAACTGAACTTGGTCTGCAGTGGGACCCCTCCAAGGAGGCACTTAGGCTGGCATGCCCAATGGCTAGCTTTGATCTGAGCCAGAGCACCACTCAGGGCTACATCTGAGGAGGACATACCCAAAGGGCAGACTAGACAGACACCAGAGCCCTGCTAAAGTGAATCCTGCCCACAGGGTCAACCCCTCACTAGCCAGTTCTTAAAACCAGTCAGACTGAGGGTTAATTCCTCCCACTGATGAGAAAACAGCAACCAAGGCTCAATTATAACAGGAGGGCACACTCAACCTAAAAAAGGGATATACATGGAACATCTGGCTCAAGTGACCAAGGACGACTGTCCTGCTGGGCCCCACAGGACACCTACTACATAAGGCCACTCTACTAAGACTGGGAGAATTAGAATCCTACCTAATACATAGAAACACACACAGGAAGGTAGACAAAACAGAAAGACAAATGTGTTCCAGATGAAAGCTCTAGAGAGATATCTCAACAAAACATAGATAAGCAATCTACCAGATACAGAGTTCAAAACACTGGTTATAAGGATGCTCAATGAACTCAGGGAAAGAGTAGATGAACTCAATGATAACTTTAACAAATAGGTAGGAAACAAAAAAGAACCAGCCATAAATGAAGAATATAATAACTAAAATGAAGAATATCTTAGGAGGAATCAACAATAGATCAGACAAAGCAGAGAATCACATTAGTGATTTAGATAAGGTAGCAGAAAACACCCAATCAAAACAGTAACAAGAAAAAAGCATCCCCCCCCAAAAAAAAATGAGGATAGTTTAAGGGGCCTCTGGGAAGATATGAAGCATACCAACGATTGCATCATAGGGTACCAGAAGAAGAGAGCAAGGAATTGAGAACCTATTTGAAGAAATAATGATGGAAAACTTCTCTCACCTGGCAAATAGACATAGAAGCCCAGGTAGCACAGAAAGTCCCCAAAAAAGATGAACCCAAAGAGGCCCACACTAAGACATATCATAATTAAAATGCCAAAAGTTAAAGACAAAGAGAGAATCTTAAAAGCAATAAGAAAAAAAGCCTCTAGTTACCAACAAGGGAACTCTCAAAAGACTATCAGCTGATTTCTCAACAGAAACTTTGCAGGCCAGAAGGTGCTGGCACGAAATATTCAAAGTAATGTGCGGGAGCCAGCCTGCTAAGAGCTAACAGTTTCCCAGAGGGAGAGTGAGGATTAAGGGAAAAAAAAGAGAGACAAAGGAGAGTCAAGAGAACTAACAGTGAATACTGCCCACCGAGTTTATTTTGCACAGCATATTTATACCCTTGGAAATACATGAAAAACAAAACCCACACATCTGCAAACAATTGCGGACATTTACATAAGTTCTCTCACCTGTTCTCCATTAAGCCAGACCTCCTCCTTCAGTACAGAGCCCACCTGCTCTGCAAACTTCTAGCTTGCAGGCAACTTTAACCCTGTCTGTAGGGCATTCAGCAAGAATGGCTCCCAACAGTAATGAAAAGCAAGAACCTACAACCAAAATTACTCTACCCAGCAAAACTATCATTTAGAATCCAAGTACAGATAAAGATCTTCCTAGACAAGGAAAAGCTAAAGAATTTCATCACCACCAAATAAGTATTATAAGAATTATTACAGGGATTTCTTTAAGAAGGAAAAAAATATATCAAATATAAATAATAAAATGGCAATAACTACATGTCTATCAGCAACTACTTCAAGTAATAAAGGATTAAATGTTCCAATCAAAAGATAGGGTGGCTGAATAAATAAGAAAACAAGACCCTTACATGTGCTGCCTACAAGAGACTCAATTCAAATCAAAAGATACATACAGACTGAAAATAAAGAAACATAAAAATATATTTCATAAAAATGGAAATGAAAAAAACTGGAGTAGCAATACATATACCAAATAAAATAGACTTTAAAACAAAAGTTACAACAAGAGACAAAAAGGGACCCAGCAATCCCAGTTTTGGGTTTTTATCTGAAGAATCCAAAAATATTACTTTGAAGGAACATGTGCATCATATATTTATTGCAGCATTATTTACAATAGCCCAGATATGAAGGCAACCTGGGTGTCTATCAATGGACAAATGGATAAAGAAGAGGTGGTCCTTTATACAATGGAATATTACTCGGTCATAAAATATTATTTAAAAAAGAATGAAATCTTGCCATCTGCAAAAACATGGATATACCTAGAGAGTATTGTGCTGAGTGGAGTAAGTCAGACAGAGAAAGACAAATGCCATATGATTTCACTTCATTCTGGAATCTAAAAAAACAAAATAAATAAAACAAATAAAGTTATAGATACAGAGAACATTTTTAAGGTTTCCAGATGGGAGTGGGGTGGGTGGGTAAAAGAGAGGAATGGATTTAGAAGTATAAATTGATAGTTACAAAATAGTCATAGGGATGTAAAGAATAGAAAAAAATATATATAGTCAATAATATTGTAATAACTATGAATAGTGTCAATGGGTATTAGATTTATCAGGCAGATCACTTTGTAAGTTATATAAATGTCTGATCACTATGTTGTACACTTGAAACTAATATATTATATGCCAACTATAATTAAAAAATAGAAAAAAAATAAGCATAACCTAGGATTAGACAAAAGGTAGTAATAAGGAAATATAATGCCTAATTCAATCAACATAAACATCCAGAAGAATAATTTTAAGAATAAATTAGAGCTCTGTAGTATCCCTCAAGAAAGCTTATTGGGCAAAATATTCAATGTAATAAACCAAAAGAAATATAAATTATCTATATTTGACAGTTATTTATTATGTAGTTTAATGAATAGTATAGTAAACTGGCACCCCCTCATTCCAATGTTATTGTTTCGATAGAAAACAAAAGACAATTAACATTTATTCTCTGTCTTACAGCCACACAGCAGTAAGCATTGCTTACTCATGTTCTTGGAATCAATGTAAACGCCTATTCTCCTAGTCAACAATATCCATCTCATGCCCCAACTTTGTTGCTTGAGGATTTAGAGGATCACGTTAGGAAGGGGTCTTCAACTTAATTGAAATAGAGAATTTACCTGCCCTTAGGGCCAATATAGCAGTAGGGAGACAAGGCTAGAGGAGTTGTGTTAGTGGATGGGGTAAACAAGTGTTCTGGTGGTAAAGGAATCTAAATATAGCCAAGTAGAACATGAGTGCCATGACAGGTGGAATTAATTACTTGCATTTAAACCAGTTTACATTGCACTGCTGGCCTACAGGGTACATGATAGAAATTGGGATCACTTGATAATAACCAAAACACATCCTGTGATTTGTAAAATAATTAAGAGGAAACTGTAGCAAACCTGGCCATCAAGGCAGGAAGAAAGAGCAGGAGACTAACCTTTGTGTAAAATAGTACTTTAATTACCCCCATCCCACATCCTGGGTGTCATCTGGCTACAATAACAAAAGTAGGAAATAAAAGGTTTTCTGTGTTTATTGATAGCTTCAGCACAGCAGATCAATCATGTTGAAATAATAAAATAATACCAAATCACATGATCACTGGCTCAAAATGCCCTAAGCTATATCATGAGCAGCATGGTTTAATTTTCTTTCAGTATAGTTAATTTTGTTTCTGGAATTGGCATTTAAATTTTCTGAGCAAATAAGACTATTTCAAATATAATGTCTCTGCTTGGTCTAATGTCTCTAGTTCTCAGCCAAAGTACCTGAGTAACACATTTTTTTAAATCATTTGACCAGATGAAGATTAATGGATTTCTGCAATAGGTACCCAAGGTGACAAGACAATATGTACATTGCTAGAATTGTCACAGAATATAGCCAGGCTTCCTTAGGGCTGTGAGTGAAACACATCCTTCTTCAACTAATAAGTCCTGAGAGAACATCACCAGTCCTACAAACACTCTGTTAGTAAGATTACTAAGAAATGAGAGCATAAAAATTTTAGGAGCTTGTCCTAATTTTAAGCAAAATTTCTACAGTCTTATTGTCTACATAATACACATAATATTATAAGGTTTTTAAAAGTATGCATATTACTAGCCTATTACTTTCTATCAAGAAAGAAAATAGGAAGTTATGAGATGTGCAAAATGGAAACTGTATTGGAGCAGGCAGGGAAAATGCAAGCATATGATACAGACTTTATAAACATCATGTCTAATCCAATATTTATTTGTTGAAATTATTGGCAAAGATTTACTTTGCTTTTTCTTTAATATTAATTTAAACAAAACATTTACATAACTGGTCAGAAGGTTTTTCGCTAGCAAAGTGAATCACAGGTATTCAGATATGCTGGCAGGAATATCAGTAAGAGGCCTGTGCTAACAGGAGATATGAAGATGTAGAAATAACCTACTTTGTGTCCCCTCACCTGTCAGTGGGTCCTACGCCTTCTGTGTTGCCATTGGGATACATGAAGGCACTCTTAACAGGGTGCCAGAGGGCCAAAACTGGTTCTAACACATGAGCAGTGAAGTAGGCCAGCGGTCCCCAATCCTTCCCCTCTGGCCACAGACCAGTACCAGTCCATGGCCTGCTAGGAACGAGGCTGCACAGCAAGATGTGAGTGGCAGGTGAGTGAGCAAACTTCATCTATATCTGCAGCTGCTCCCCAGTGCTAGCATCACCTCAGCTTCACCTCAGATTATCAGGCATTAGATTCTCATAGAAGCACCGATCCCTGGTGCCAAAATGGTTGGGGACTACTGAAGTAGGCAACTACTAAATACAAAAAAAACTTACAGCTGAAAAACATTTCTTTGCTAATATCTCCTTAACTAATATCATTCTTTATATTACTAATTACCATTCACTGATCCCCCTGAAGTAGGGCATTAGAGGCTCAGTATTCCTTACCCAGTGTTGCATCATGTGGTGTCGTAATTCTATACTGGAAGTCAGGTCCTAAAAGAATAAGTGGATAAACTGCCCCCAAAAGTAGTTTTTTTTATAAGCAACCTAGTCCTGATATTCTGTTATAGCTGCCTAAATGGACTAAGATACACCCAAAATACTTGGAGCCTAAACAACACACTTCTAAATTACATATGGGTCAAAGAAAAAGTCTCAAGAGAAATAATATTTCAACTAAAGCAAATGAAAATTCAACTTATCAAGATTTGTGGGATACAGTGAAAACAATGCTTAGAGAGAAATTTATAGCATTGAATACATATATAAGAAAAAAGACAAAATTAATAATGTTAGCTTCTATCTTAATAAACTTTTTAAAAAAGAGAAAATCAAATCCAAAGTAAGCAGAAAAATAATAAAATTCAGGCTGAAATCAATGAAAATTAAAATAGTAAATCGGTAAAGAGAATCAATTAAACAAAAGTGTGTTTTTTGAAAATATAAAAAAATGAATAAACTTCTAGCCAGATTAACTAAGAAAAGAAGAGAAAACACAAATTCCTAATATTAGAAATGAAAGAGGAGACATCCTTACTGATCCCATGGATATTAAAAAGGTAATTAAACATATTGTGAACAACTCTATGACCAAAAATTGATAGTCTTGGTGAGATGGACAAATTCTTTGAAAGATACAATACACCAAAACTCACACAAAGAGAAACATATATTCTGAAATCATATATATATATATATATATATATATATATATATATATATATATCTAAGAAATAGAATCAATAATTAATAACCTTCCAAAACAGAAAGCACCAGGCCCAAATGGTTTCACCAGTGAATTCTAATAAACATTTAAGGAAGAAATTATACCCATTCTCTAAATCCACTTTCAGAAAACAGAAAAAGGAAATGTCTCCTAATTTATTCTGAACCCCTAATACCAAAAGTAGGAAAAGATATTACAAGAAAGAAAAAACTATAAATCAATATCTCTCATAAATGTAGATGTAAATTTTCTCAACAAAATGTGAGCAAATCAAATCTAACAATATATGAAGCGTTATACACCATGACCATGTGTATTATTCCTGGTATACAAGTTCATTCAATATTTGATAATCAAGTAATACAATTCATCACATCAACAGACTAAAAAGAAAAAAATATATAATCACATCAATAGATGCCGGGGGTCTTAGAACAAACTTTCTACTTTCAAGTTTCTTCTGGCTGTTCTGATAATCAAATAGACATGAGACAGGTTAGCAAGAAAAACAACCCAATTTAATGCATGCATATGTATGGGAACACTGCATACATAAGAAAGTCAGAGATGCCACATGCATGAGAGGTTCAGAGATATAAAGGGGGATTGAGGTATATAAGACACCCTGAACTAGGGATGAGGTAATGGCACCTTGGAGGCTTCAAAGGGTCATTGCAGGATGATAAGAACAGACGTTTTGTAAATAGAAGTTTGCCCTGTCCTGTAGATAGGTCAAAAGAAGATAGTTTTGATAATTCCTTATGGTCAAGGCCCCTGCTTCAAATTCTTCTAGGTAGTTAAAAGAAGAGACAGAAGTTTTTATCAAGCCTGAAACTAAAGTGGCTTTAGCTCAAAGTAATCTACATACCATGGAGACACATCTTGGGGTGGCTTGTTCTGAACCCCCACTAATAGAAAAAGTGTTAAATAAAATTTATCACTGATTTATGGTAAAAACTCTCAGAAAATTAATAGACAAGGACTGCCTCTGTTTTAAATATATCATCTACAAAAACCTACCAGTAACATGACACTTAATGATGAAAGACAGGATACCTTCCCACTTAAGATCAAGAACAAGGCAAGAATGTCTGCTTTTACCACCTTTATTCATCGTTGTACTGAAAGTCATAGTTAATGCTAGAATAAGACATGAAAAGTCATTCTTATGTTAGAAAACAACATCAGAAGAGTGTACAGATTTGGAAGGAAGAAATAAGTCTGTCTTTGCAAATGACACAATTTTCTATGTAAAAAATTCCAAAGAATCAACAACAGCAAAAACTCCTGGAACTATTAAGTCATTATAGTAAGTTTTCAAGATACAAAGTTAATATACAAGTCAATTGCTTTCCTAAATACCAACAACTAACAATTGAAATTTGAAATTAAAAACACAATACTATTTATATCAGCACCAAATAAAGATAGATGCTTAGGTATAAATTTAACAAAATGTGTACCAGACCTATATGAGGAAAACTACGAATCTCTGATTAAATCAGAGATCTAAGTAAATGGAAAAGTATTCTGTGTACATTCATAGGAACACTCAATATTGTCAATATATAAGGTCTTCTCACTTTTACTTACAGATTCAATGCAATCTCAGGAAATTTTTTCTGTCTCTTTTTAAAAATATTTTTATTAAAATATACCTAACATACAATATCAGATTAGTTTCAGGTGTACACTGTAGTTATTCAACATTTATATACCTAAAGAAGTGATCACCATAAGTCCAGCAACCATCTGACACTATACAATGCTATCACAATATTATTGACTATATTCTCTATGCTGTACATTACATCCCCATGACTTGTTTTATACCTAGAAATTTGAATCTCTTATTTTCATTTGCCTTAAGTTTTTTCTTATTTTGATAAAAATATTATAAAGTTTACCATCTAAACCCTTTTTAAGTGTCCAATTCAGTAGTATTTACATTGTTGTGAAACAGATCCCCAAAACCTGTTCATTTTGCAGATCTAAAACTCTATACCCATTAAACAACAACTTCCCTTTGCCTCTTCCTGCAGCCCCCAGTATTCACCATTTTATTTACCATATCTATGAATTAGACTACTTTAGATACCTCATATAACTGGAATCATTCAATATTTGTTATTCTATGACTGGCTTATTTCATTTAGTTTAATGTCCTAAATGTTCATCTTGTTATAGCATGTGACAGGATTTCCTTCCTTTTTAAGGCTGCAGAGTATTCTATTGTATGTTTATACCACTTTTAAAAAGAAAACATTCATCTATTAATGAATATTTAGGTTACTTTCACCTCTTTGCTAGTCCAAAAACTTATTTTGTGGATATTGAGAACCTGATTTACAGTCTACAGAAAGGCAAAAGCCTCAGAATAGCTAACACAATATTGAAGAACAAAGTCAGATGACTGACATCACCAACTTCAAGACTACTGTAATTAAGCTACTGTAATTAAGATAATGTGGTACTGGCAAAATTGACAAATCAGTGGAACAGAATGGAGAGCTCAGAAATAGACCCATACACATATACTCAACCAATCTTGGACAAAGGTGCAAAGCCCATTCAATAAAGAAAGCATAATCTTTTCAACAAATCCTACTGGAACAATTGGACAGTCATATGTGAAAACATGAATTCAGACAAATACCTTATACCTTTCATAAAACTTAAAATGGATGATAGGGCTAAGCGTAAAATGGAAAGCTATAAAACTCCTGGAAGGTAACATAAGAGAAAATTGAGGTGACTTTGGGTTTAGCGATGATGTAGGAGATACACCAAAAATATAATCCATAAAAGAAAAATGTGAAAAGGTGTGCTTCATTAAAATTAAAATCTATGGCGGTACAACAATGTAAATGTACTTAATGTCACTGAACTGTACACTTAAATTTGTTAAAAGGGTAAATTTTACATTTTGTATATTTTACCACAATGAATAAATTAAATCCTTCCCTTCTACATCTTGAAATATACCCTGTTACTTTTGATGGGTCAATCTGACAATCTTCAAAAAAAGATGAAAGCAAATTTAGAAAAAAAAAGTGTGAGATACTAAAAATCCCCATAATTTTCTAGTTCCCAGAGATTTTTTTCTTCTATTAACATTTTAGTTATGTCTCATTTTCCATTAAAGTATGAAATAATTTAAGAGCAAAAAAAATTGTTTTAAACTTCTGCTTGCAGAAGACTGTAAGATATACAATAGATCCCTAGAATTTTTTTTTATCTAATATATCTAAAACTGTGCCTATAGTTAATAATAAAGTATTGTGTACTTCAGCATTTGTTAAGAGAGTAGATCTCATGCTGCATGTTCCAACCAGCAAAAAAGAAAAAAAATATAGTGACACAAAGAAACTTTGGCAGATGTTGGATATGTTTATTATCTTGATTGTGGTGATGATATCAGGGGTGTTTTCATATATCTAAACTCATCAAATTATACATGTTATATCTGTGCAGTTCTTTGTATATCAATTATACCTAAACAAAGCTGTGTTTAAAAAGCCACTGCTAAGAGAATAAGACAAGCCACACAGAGGGAGAACATATTTACAAATCATATATATGATAAGGGACTTGTATCCAAAATATACAAAGAATTCTTAAAACTCAACAATAAGAAAACAAAAAAATAAAAAAATAGTCAAAAGATCTGAACAGACATTTCATCAAAGAAGATATACAGAGTCAAATAAACACATGATATGATGTTCATCATTATTAGTTATTAGAGGAATACCAACTAAAATAATAATGTGGTATCACTTCATACCCATCAAAATGGCTAAAATACAGAATACTGACAACACCAACTCCTAGAAAGGATGGAGAGCAACAGAAACTCTCATTCATGGCTATGGGAATGCAAAAGAGTATAAGCACTGTAGAAGACAGAATTGGCAGTTTCTTATAAAAATAAACATACTCTTATCATATCATATGATTCAGCAATTGTTGTTTCTTTGTATTTACCCAAATAATTTTAAAATGCAAAACCACACAAAAACCTGCACATGAATGTTTGTAGAAGCTCTATTCATAATTGCCAAAACTTGGAAGTAATCAAGATCTCCTTCAACAAATGAATGTATAAACAAACTGTAGTACATCCTTACAATGGAATATTATTCAGCAATAAAAGATAGTGAGCTATCAAGACATGAAAAGCCATGGGGGAATCTGAAAAGCATATTACTAAGTAAAAAAATAAAATCTGAAATGCTCTATACTACATGTTTCAATGATATGACAGTGTAGAAAAGACAAAACTATGGATACAGTAGAAAGTACAGCCAGGGGTGGGTTATGAGGGAATGAATGGGCAGATTATATTTAGAGCATGAAACCATTCTTTAAGATACTATAATGGCAGAAACATGTCATTATTAATTTGTCAAAACTCATAAAATTTGCAACACACAGAACGAACACTAATGTAAAGTATAGATTTAGCTAATAATGTATCAATATTTGGCCCATAATTTTTAACAATTGCACCACATTAACATGTGATGTTAATAATAAGGGAATCTAGGGAATGTGTGAGGTGAGTATATTGGAACTCTACTTTCTGCTCAACTTACCTGTGAACCTCAAATTTTTTGAAAGAATAAAGTCTATTAATTTTTTTAAAGTATGAGGAAAGGCCTAGATGAGGTGGGTGTATTGCTGTGTCCCTGTAGCAGTCCAATGGCCCCTGGATTCTTGCACCAATGCCAGGCCTGGATGCTATGCAAGCCTGCATGTGATAATACCTATTCCACTGCTGTGCCTCTGCACACACCTTGACTATGGGGCTAATATCTGGGTGCTGCACCACTCAGATAGTTCATGACCCAAGTGGTCAAGACTTCAACAGGGCTTTCTTTCTCTGCTGATTGAAAGAGCTACTGCTCATCTGCCTAGATGGGGTCAAGGTAGTGAACTTCAGAACAGGGTGTCCTCATGGCTGGAGTGTGGAACCACAGGAACTCAAGAATAAAAACTCTGGTTTGTGGAGGAGATCCACCTGTAACCTCTAGACATGAAGAGCCCAGGCAAGTGCATTAACTTTCTCAGGGCCATAAAGCCAGTAAGTAACTTAGTGGGGATGAGGCACAGGTGGTTTGGATCTCATCCTAAACTCCATTACATCTGTGAAGTATGCCTGATTTCTCTTGCTTCAGAGTCATCAAAGGAGCCTCACAAAGTTTACCATCAGAGGAGGGTGGAGAACTCAGTCTCTGGGAATGCAGAGCACTGATCAGGCCTCAGGCTCTGTTCTAAACATTTCACTCAAATTAACTTTTTAATTCCTGCAGTGGCTTTATAAGTGGTCATCTCCATCAGAGGCAACTTAAAAGTTTTATATCAAAAGGAACATGGTTGGTGCCCTCACAGTTCTAGGAAATAAGAAGACTGTACAACTTTGCTTTTTTAATGACTTGCATAATTTCACTGGGATCAAGCATTAGAAGGCAGGGAAAAACGTCTGTCCATCAAATCACATTAACTGCTGATGGCTCCTCAGGCTTTCACCAGGACATAAACTGTACTTGGAATATTTTTGAGAAAATTGTTTATCCACTGGAGAAAAAAAAAACTTAAAAAATCATGAAAAAAGGCAAGAAATTTCACCAAGTAATGATGTACCATGGTTCTATCTTTACAGTATGCATATGACTATTAAGTATAAGCCACTTTTATCCTAAAAGCTGTACAGTAGCAGCCGAAGAAAAATGGATAGATATTAAAGACAGAGACTGGAGATCCAATATGTGGATTACAGGTATGCTCGAAAGAAAATTCTTGAACAAATAGAAGAAAGCAATATTTAGAGAATAAAATAAAGTTTTCTTGAGCTAAAGAAAAATTTTACTTTTCAGATGAAAAGGTCTTGTCATGGTCAAAACAACACTAACAAAAAGTATCCAATACCTGAATGTAAAAGGCTGACATTTTGAATTTCATAGATAAATAATTCTACAGATTTTTGGGGAAGAAAGAAAAGAAAATATTTTCCACAAAGGTACAAAATTAGGCTTCTCCTGAGTGTCAAAGCATAACAGACTACAAAGGAACAGCATAAAATGTTAAGGGGAAAAGGCTGTGTGTGACTCAATAATTTTATATCAAGTTAGATGTGAAAGCTGCAGAAGTCAATTCAATTATCTATGGACGTAGAAGTGTCCACCATCTCTGAAAAAAAATCAACATTAAAAAAATTCATCAAAATTAAACCTCTAAAGTATTGAAGTATAGATTGACATCAGAAGCATGGCAGAGAGATGTCCCCAGATCTTTTCCCTTGAAATAACAATAAGCTGAACATATGGAATTCAACAAATAACACCCAAACTGCACATAAGAGCTTCCAGACCTCAGAACCATGGGAATTTGGGAAATAGATTGGGAGGAACAAAGAAGGTGCCTAATGCAGGCAGAGCTCTCTGCAGGAGGAGGGGAGAAGAGAAATTGCAGCCAGTCCCCAAAACGGCCCTGCCTGAGGGATCTGTGAGGTCCACACAGTGGACCCCAGAGATCAGGGCAGAAAGCGGAGTGGGTACTAAGTATGAAGGGGCAACAGTTGGGCTTTAGCAGCCATGGTTTTGAAGTGTGAGACTGAGACATGCAGACTAGCAGCAACCCCCACCCACCAACCCAGAGCATGCTCTTCCTTTATCATATGTCTTTCCAGACCTAGCACCGTGGGACCCAAATAGAATTTGAGCGAATGCTACTGAAACAAATATCTACTGTTGGTATCACTGATGGGGGCTGGGACTGAGGGAAGTGATGGCGACTTGAATATTTTTTTAGAAAAAAAAGGCATTAGTAGTCTCATAGCAGGTATCCAAGAGGCTGGGTTGCCACCTATTGGAAATCAAAGGAGAAACAGATTCTTAGCAACAGGCTAAATAGACACCTCTATTTAATAAATCTTCATTCTAAGAAGGGGAGGGGAACATAATACACAACCATTAATGCCCAGGCAGAGAAATACTACATCAAATACCATGAACAACCAGGGTGAAAAGGCAGCACAGAAAGAAAAAGTCTCCAGAAAATAAGCTTAAAAACATAGAAATATGCAATTTGAATGACAGAGAATTCAGGACTGTACTTCTGAAAAAACTCAATGAGATGCAAAATAACACAGATAAATAATTCCAAGATCTGAGAAAAAATAGAGCAGCGGAATAATTTTTTTTTTAACAAGAAGACTGAAATCTTAAAAAAAAAAAAAAAGAACCAAATAGAACCTCTGGAAACAAAGAATATACTAAAAAAGACAAAGAGTGAAACAGCAAGTTTACAAATTGGGCTTACCCAAAAGAGGAAAAAATCAGTGACATTGAAGATAGAAATCTAGAAATAATTCAGAAGGAAAAAGAGAGAGGTCAAAGAATGAAAAATGATGGAAGAGAAATACAAGAACTAGCTGATACCATCAGGAAAGGCAACATAAAAATAATGGGTAGAGAAATAAAAGAGAAGAGATGGAGAAATAAAAGAGAAGAGATCAGAGAGCATATTCAAACAAATAGTTGATGAGAGAAATAAAAGAGATGGAGAAATAAAGAGATCAGAGAGCATATTCAGACAAATAGTTGATGACAATTTCGCAAATATAAGAAATGATCTGGAGCTTTGAATCCAAGAAACTAACAAAATATTCAATTATCTCAACCCAAAAGGCCTTTTCAAAGACACGTTATATTAAAATTATCAAAAATTAATGACAAAGGAAGAATTCTGAAGGCATCCAGGGAAAAGAAGACAGTAACCTATAAAGGAAAACTCATTAGACTATCTTTGGACTTCTCAGTACAAACCATATAAGCAAGAAAGGAGTGGAATCAAATATTCAAACTATTAAATGAAAGGAATTATCAGCCAAGAATAATATATTTAGCAAAGCTCTCCTCTTGATATGAAGGAGAAATAAAGTCCTTTACAGACATACAAAAATTGACGAAATTCTCCACTACGAGGCCTGCATTATAGGAAATACTGAAAGGAGTCAGCTCACCTGAAACAAAATGACAAAAAAAAAAAACGTAATTATGAGTAAGGTAATGATTACTAGCAGACAGGCAGAAGCAGAATAGTGCAACCCTTATTAAGAACAGGGTATTATTAGCTTAAATAATAAGAAGAGAATTGCTATTGCAAGATAGAAATAAATGTTCAGCATATAGAGACAAATTGAGACAACAATGACAAAAGAGGAGGATTCAAAGATCCAAATTCACAAAGGAGAATGGAGATAAGGCACACGCAAAAAAAAAGTAGACTACTGTGTATGTGTGTGTGTGTGTGTGTGTGTGTGTATCTTTTACATATCCTTAATGGTAACCACACACCAAATATCTAGAATTAAAGTACATAACATAAAACAAGAAGGAACAGAGGGAAAATCCACAAAATCCAACCAAAATTGTTTAAAAAGAGAGAGAAACACAAAAACAAAGAAACAACAGAAACACTGAACTGCCAGAAAGCAAAAGATAAAGTGTCTAAAGGCAAACCTCATATTTCAATAATTACCCCAAATGTAAATGGACTGAATTCACCAATAAAAAGGCACAGAGTTACGAATTGGATCAAATAACCATACCAAATCATGTGCTGCCTCTAGAAGACACATTTCCAAAGACAAATGTAGACTCAAAATGAAAGGGTGAAAATGGTATTTTAAACAAATGGCATTCGGAGAAAAGTGAGAGTACCATTACTAATCGAATAAAATAGACTTCAAAATAAAAAAAAAAAATATATATATATATATATATATATATATATATATATATATAAAGAAAGATACTTAGGGAATTCATAATGATAAAGGAAATCATACATCAAGAATACATAACACTTATGAATATCTATGCGCCCAATTAGGGAGTCCCAAAATATATAAAGCAATTATTAACAGAACTAAAGAGAGAAGCAGACCAACACACTATCACAGTAGGGGACCTAATTGCCCCACTGTCAGATATGGACAGATCATCCAAACATAAAATTAATAAGGAAATAACATACTTAAATGACACATTAAACCAACTGGACATAATTGACATTTACAGAGCCTTCCATCCTAAAACAGCTGCCCCGACAAATATAAGAGGGTTGAAATCATACCAACCATATTCTCTGATCATAATGCTTTGATACTAGAGATCAACTGTAAAAAGAAAGTAGGAAGAACCACAAATACATGGAGATTAAACAACATGCTACTGAAGAATAACTGGATCAGAGAAGAAATAAAAGGAGAGATCAAGAGATAAATCAAAACAAATGAAAACGATAATACAACATATCCAAACTTTTGAGACACAGCAAAAGTGGTCATAAGAGGAAAGTTCATGTCATTACAGGCCTATCTCAAAAAATGAGAATGAGCCCAAATAAATAACCTAACACTTCATCTTAAAAAATAGAAAAAGAACAAATGAAGCCTAAAATAAACAGAAGAAATAATCATTATTAGAGCAGAATTAAATGAAATTGAGAAAAAAAGATAGAAAAAGTAAATGAAACAAAGAGCTGGTTCTTTGAGAAAGTTAATAAAATTGACAAACTCCTGGCTAGACTCACTAAAAAAAAAAGAGAAAAGATACAAATAAACAAAATCAGGGATGAAAGAGAAGTTACAACAGATACCACAGAAATAAAAATAATCATACAAGAACACAATGGAAAAGTATATGATACCAAATTTAATAACCTAGAAGAAATTGACTAATACTTAGAAAAATACAGCCTTCCTAGACTGAATCAAGAACTGGAAAATCTAAATAGACCAATCAGCAGTATGGAAATTGAAACAATGATCAAAAACATACCAAAAAGTAAAATCCAGGACCAGATATATTCACAACTTAATTCTACCAAATATTCAGAGAAGATATAATACCTAGTCTCCTCAAACTCTTCCCAAAAACTAAAGAGGCACAATACTTCCCAACTCATTATAGGAGGCCAATATTACTCTGATATCAAAACCTGATAAAGATAACACAAAAAAAGAAAACTACAGATCTATATCTCTCATGAACACAGTTGCAAAAATCCTAAATAAGATACTAGTGAACCAATTACAAAAAAATATATTAAAAAGATTATACACCATGACCAAGTGGGATTCATCTCAGGGGCACAGAGGTAGTTTAACATATGCAAATCAATTTATGTGATACAGCACAAAAACAAACAAACAAAAAAATAAGAATCATATGACCATATCAATAGATGCAGGAAAAGCCTTTGATAAGATACAGCATCCATTTAAGATCAAAACACTTAATAAAATAGATATAGAAGAAAAATACCTTAACATAATAAAGGCCATATACAACAAACCCTCAGCCAACATTATACTTAATGGTGAAAAACTAAAAACCTTTCCTGTAAGATTAGGAACAAGATGAGGATGTCCATTATCACTACTGTTATTCAATATAGCATTGGCCATCCTAGCAAGTGCAATTAGGCAAGAGAAAGATATAAAAGGCAATTAAATAGAAAATGAAGAAGTCCAACTGCCACTATTTGTAGATGACATGATTCTCTATATAGAAAAACCTAAAGACATCACAGGAACACTACTAAAAATAATAAGCAATAAGCAAATACAGTAAAGTTGCTGGATACAAATCAGTGTTCAAAAATCCATAGCATTCCTATACTCTAATAATTAACTGTCAGAAAAAGAAATGAAAAAAAATCCTTTTGCAATTGCAACAAAATACCTAGGAATAAATCTAACAAAACATGTGAAGGACCTATATAATGAAAATTATGACTCTATTAAAAGAAATCAAAGAAGATACAAAGAATGAAAAGATAGTCCATGTTCATGAATTGGATGAATCAACATAGTTAAAATTACCATATTACCTAAAGCATTACACAGATTTAATGCAACCTCCATCAAAATCTCATTGGCATTTTTAAAGAAATAGAACAAAAAATCATCAGATTTGTATAAAAAGCACAAAAGACCCTGAATCGCCATAGCCATCTTGAGAAAAAAGAACAAGACTGGAGGTATCACTCTGCCTGAATTCAAATTATATTACGAAGTGCTAATAATCAGAATGGCATGATATTGACAGAAAAACAGACACAAAAAGCAGTGGAATAGATTTCAGAGTCCAGAAATAAACTTATATGGACAAATAATTTTTGACCCAAAAACCCCAAAAACATACAATGGAGAAAGGAAAGCCTCTTCAATAAATGGTGCTGGAAAAACTGGAAAGCCACCTGCGAAAGAATGAAACTAGACTGTTGTCTATCACCACACACAAAAATTAACTCAAAATGAAATAAAGACCTGAATACAAGACTTGAAATAATAAAATGCACAGATGTAAACATAGGAACTAAACTCAAGGAACTTGGCCTTAAACAAGAATTTATGAATTTGGCCTCAAAAGCATGGAAATAAAAACAAAAACGAATGAATGGGACTATATCAAACTAAAAAGCTGCTGAAGAGCAAAAGAAACCATCAACAAGGTAAAGAGACAACTATCTGAATGGAAAAATATATTTGCAAGCACTGCCTCCAGTAGGGGCCTAATATCCAAATTATACAAAGAACTCATACAACTCGATAATAACAAAAAAGCAAATGATCCAATTGAAAAATTGGCAGAGGACCTAAACAGACACTTCTCAGAAGACATACAAATGGCCAAAAATCATATGAAAGGATGCTCAACTTTAGTAGCTATGAGGGAAATGCAAATCAAAACCACAATGAGATACAATCTCACACCTGTTAAAATAGCTATTATCAACATAACAAGTGATAATAAGTGTTGCAGAGGTTGTGAGGAAAAAGGAATCCTCATATACTGCTGTTGGGACTGAAAATTGGTACAACCAACATGGAAAACTGTATGAAGGTTCCTCAAAAGCTAAGAATTAATCTACTATATGATCCAGTAATCCCTCTACTGGGTATTTACCCAAAAGACTTGAAAACATTTATCTGAAAAGATGTATGCTCACCAATGTTCATAGCAGCATTATTCACGGTGGCCAGGACATGGAAGCAACTGAAGTATCCTATGATAGATGACTGGCTAAAGAAGCTGTGGTACATATATACAATGGAATATTACTCAGCCATAAGAAGAAATGAAATACTGCCATTTGCGACAACATGGATGAATCCTGAGATAACCTTGCTAAGCAAAATAAGGCAGACAGGAAAAGTTGAAAACCACATGATATCACTTATATGTGAGATATAAATCTAAGAGCAACAAACAAAAAGACACTCATGGACATGGACAGTGGACTAGTGGTTACCAGAGGAAAGGGAAAATAGATGAAGTAGAGGGGTCAAATATGTGGTGAAAGAAAGAAATCCAACTGATGATGGTGAATACACAATGCACTATGTATACAATATACTGTCAAAATATACACTTAAAACTTATTGAATTTTGTTGATAAATGTCACCCCAACAATTTTTAACAAAATAAAAAGCTGAATGAAGAAAAAGTTAAGTAGAAGTACATAGTAGAAATCATGAAGGTGAGTCTGGAAATCAATTAAATATAGCAAGTGAGTCTTTTTAATAAAAATTATTTGGTTCAATAGCCTCTTTCCCTATATGTATGCTGATAACATATATCTGAAAAGGGTGATTGTGTTTGTCCAGAAAATCATTCAGGGTATTTCATTTTGCTGAGGTTTTTAAACTTTATTTCTCTAATTTATAGCAATGGTTATGATGGAAGCATTGAGTTCTTTATTAATGTCTAACTCCCTATATTACAAATTTCTCAAACAGGAATCAGTAAGTCACCAATACCTTAAACAATGCCTGGCACATAGTAAATACTAAGAAAATGTTTGCAGAATGAATGTTTACATAAATAAAACTTACCTGGGAAATAATAGGTTTCCAAATAGGTTCCGATCTTTGATGCTTCATCTTACAAAATCCAAAGTCCTCTGGAAATGGTTCTGTAGTATGAACTAATTGTATGTGTAATTAGACAAACAATGGAACTGAATTCTAGGGTGAGAGTGTGAGAAAAGAAGCAACATATGTCATTGAAAGGATGAAATGGAAGCCAAATGTGAAGATAAACTTCTTTCTAATTAAGAAGTGTTCCATGGTCTGGATTTTGCTTAAGATCCTCAAGTTTTTCAAGCCTAAGGAGTGTTACTGATGAGACAGAAATGTCTGTCTTTTGTGACAGATCCGTACATGGACATCAGTGGGCTGGAAAGAGCAGTCCTTGGAAAAAGTCTCAAGAGTGACTGACTTCCTGCAATGGGAAGTACTTAGGAGCCAGCACTCCCAGGCTTTCGCGGGGTTTCTGGGTGTGGCCCCTTCACAGAGCTGCAAATATCAGTATGGTTGCACACAGAGAGCAAAGAATATACCTCCTGCAATTTGCCATTTTTTGAGTGAACTTGTCCTGCACTGTGCTGTGGGCAAAGGAAGTAAATGTGTAATACTGTGGTTTCTCCATGACAGATCTAGAAAACATATCAATGCTGGGCTCAGGAGGGCAGGAATCATTCTAGAAAAGTGTCATCTTACTACTTCATCCCATCTGAAAAAGACCTAGAAATATAGAATTCCAGTCTTGTTCTAGTAAACTTGTCAAGTGTTTGATTCTGGTGCTAATGACCAGTGAGGCCAATCATCTGACATCGGATGCAGAAGCCCAAGTGGCGTCAGGGGGTTGGATTCCCTTAAAGCAGATGGAGGCTGGATTGATATGCAAGTTGTCATATTCGGGAGAGAGGTAATGTCAGGCAACCCAGGAGGAGGGAGAGAGAAGGGAAGGCTGCCAGTAAAAGGCAGAGTATCAAGCAAGTTCCCTCTGTGGGCAGACTGCTGGGCTCAAGCCCACTGGGGAACTCTGGGAGGCAGCGTAGTGCATGGGCCTCAATGATGCCTTCTCAGGGCCCACTGAGGCAGGTTGTCTAGATTTAACTCCCATCGGTCATTGTTTTCTCAGGGCCCGCCAAGGCAGGTTATCTAGACTCCAACTCCCATCAGCCACTGCTTCCCAGGACACAGATCCTCTGGCTCTTACAGATGACCTGAGCGGGCAGAGTGGGCTCTGGCTGCTGAGGAAAGTCCTCAGGCAGATGGAAGTGGCTCCACTAGCACTGCAGTGGTGAGGCACTGGAGGGCGGGGAGGGGTACCAGGGGTTGGGGCGAGGCACCAGCAGAGACGGGCGACAGCAGCAAGGACACGTTCCAGCAGAAGTTCCTAGGTTAGCTGCTGTATTTCAGAGCACCCGGGAGTGCATATAACATGGCATTTCTCACTAAAGCAGAATTACCATGCGGTCATGGTCTAGGGCTGGAGGACCTGGGTAAGGACAGCCCACAGTAGACAGAAGAAGCACCCTGCCAGCCTTCCTCTCTGTGGCAAAGTTTCTCTACCCAGAGTTGGAAATTTTCTCTGCCTTGTCTTCCTACTGCAGGTAGTCCTTGGCT